>JADLZK010003957.1:0-66397 GCA_015847255.1 Hyparrhenia diplandra | reverse complement strand
TGTACTTATTAGTTTTATACTGTGCTAGAGATGGTGATTGTTGTTAAAGGCATGTTTGTTTCAAGGGACTAGAGACTAAGGACTACTCTATCGTCCCTAAAAAGATTGTCGTTTGTGTTTCTAGAGAAATAACTTTAGTTAAATGTTACTTTGATTTTTTTTACAAATCGAGTCAAACTTGTGTCACGCACACCAACGACGACGGTCTTTTTAGAGGACAGAGAGAGTATAGGGACTAAATAGAGTAAATGCAGGCCCACGAACTTGCGCTGTGTCAAATCAATGTCCCCCGAACTTGCAAACCGGTCATCCGGGCCCTCGAACTTGCAAACCCCGTTCACCCCAGGCCCTCGAACTTGCAAACACGTTCACCCAGGCCCAGTCGGTTTTGCATGGTTGCATGGCAATCATTTGATTCAGGGCGTGATTTGCTACAGTAACCACGGATTTGCTACAGTAACCGCGGTTTTGTTTTTTTCCTTTTCTAATTTATTTCGGTTGAATCTTGAAAAATCATAACTCTTCGATACGACATCGGATGAAGATGATTTTTATATAAAATTATAGCTCTCGACGAGATCTATAACTTTTTAGTTTTAAATTTTTCATTTGATGACGTTAAGGTGCTCAAAAAAATTATATAAAATTACAGCACCATAATAATCGCGTACTTCTGCTTGCATTTTTTTTTAGTGCGACATTAGCCTGAGTCTGCCCAAACCTCCTAGGTGCGATGCCGCCCTGCCTTTGTTCTACACCGAGCCGTGCACTTGCTACGCGTCGAAACAATATATAGAAACTAATTTCTAATGTGACAAGCAGAAGTACGTGATTATTATGGTGCTGTAATTTTATATAATTTTTTTGAGCACCTTAACGTCATCAAATGAAAAAATTCAAAACTAAAAAGTTATAGATCTCGTCGAGGGCTATAATTTTTATATAAAAATCATCTTCATCCGATGTCGTATCGAAGAGTTATGATTTTTCGAAGATTCAGCCGAAATAAATTAGAAAAGGAAAAAAACAAAACCGCGGTTACTGTAGCAAATCCGTGGTTACTGTAGCAAATCACGTCCGCAACAGTGCCATGCAGCCATGCAAAACCGGACTGGGCCTGGGGTGAACGGGTTTGCAAGTTCGAGGGCCCGGGTGAACGGGTTTGCAAGTTCGAGGGCCTGACCGGTTTGCAAGTTCGGGGACCTATTTGACACGACCAAGCAAGTTCGGGGCCTGGGGTGCATTTACCTCGACTAAATATTAGTATCTAAACTTGTTTGGTTCAAGAGACTAATCTGCAGCACAGAGACCAGTTCCAATTGGTAGGGGCTCAAAATTTGGGCCTCTAGTCCCAATTAACACCTCACAAGATGCTAATTGTGAGGGATCGATGTCCCGGACGACCGAACCCGAGCTCATGAATCGACTTCCCGGAAGCAGCCTCAAGCGGCAAGGACTCCGCGGGGATGAGCTCTGCTGCACGGGCGGACCCCCCGAGCCCTCTCGAAAGAGCTCACCGACACGGGCCCTTCTCGATCCACCCGGCACGAGTTCTCGCCATCTAAAGCTTCCTCGAGCTCTCCCGAGACCTCTCTCTGACCTCCGGCCGCCCGAGCTCCCCAACGACAAGCCCCGCGCAGAGCTACCCCCGAAGAGCTCGACTCGGGTCTCGCGGGTACAAGAGTTGGCCGCCAACTCTCGACACAACCAACCACTCCCGACGAATCACCGTAGCCATGCGGAGTTACGAGGAGATGGAAAGAGGTCATTCGATCATGCCGTCGTTCCCGTCAACTCCAATGCTCCGCTTATAGAGGCCTCATGGTACTTGCTCGGTGCACCACCTCCATACCCTGGCATGGGTGACCCCCATGCGAGAAGACGGTTTCCAACTCCGATTAATGACAAGGCGACGCTGCACCACCGCCCAAATCCCGATTTCCAGCGTCACGACCGTTGGTAAAAGTTATCCTACGTAATTATTTATAAATTTGTATAGTCCGCAAGCGAACGAAACGATGAGCACTTCACCCGGGGGTTTAAATATCGAATCCACAGGGGAGAATGGTGTGGGAATACCGAGGCAAGAAACTAATCCCCGAGAGATAATAGAAAGGAACGGGAGTTCAGATAAAAGGTGAGAAGAATTCTATGGCTGTCTAGCTTATACCTTGTAAGGCTTATAGATATTCTTTAATGGGGATCATTCTCAAGAGAAGGTAAGGGCTTAAAACTTACTATCTCCCAAAGACTCGATCCCTACGAATCCTATCTACGGGATGTGGAATACAAAGGACTCAATGGTACTTTGTCACTACCACGATCTACCACTATCCGGCAGGTAGGGAGCAATTATGAGTTATCTAGTATAGACACCACGTCTACACTAGAGGTAACAACTTCAATTCAAGAGCGACAAGAATCAAAGTACTCTAATGAGTCATAAACCAAAAGAAATATAAATAAGTGAACTTACTCAACTATAAGGTTGATCCACCAAAAGAAGTCTCAAGATCAAGTGCAATGAAGCCTTTGATCCCCAGAGGTACAAAGCGTAGAGAGTCACCGATGATCCGGTACTTCTCCTTACTTCTCCTCAACTCTTCTAATTATCTCTCAAGAACGGATCTAGAACTCTAATCAAGTTCTTTGATCTATCTCTCAACTTTCTACTAATCTCTCTCAACTTGATCTAGCTCTTCTAATTAGAGAGGTATGGCTCTAGCTATGATCGAAATGAGTCCGATGAATAATGATTTTCATGCCTAAGGCCGGAGGTAGGACCCTCCTTATATAGTCCCCGGCACGAATGCCGGCCCCTTGGATCAAACCGACTTCAATAACGGCGTAGATGCAACCACAAGGTCGGTGGTGAACCGACATAAGAGGGAGAGGCCGACAGGTGGGACCCACCGGCGGCCGCTGTGGGGCCCTCGGCGGGCGCCGGGCCGGTGGGCCCCGCCCTCGTCGGTCTTTTCGTGTCTTCGGTGTCTTCTAGAATGTTTTAGTTCACTTTTCGGATCGAAAGTCTTCTCTGGTAAATCTTCTTATTATATGGGGGGTTTTCTCTCAATTTCCTGGTATTTTCCTGTTAAGTCCCTAAAAAGATATAAATCACCAAAACTCGTGGAACTTTATCAAGATAACACCTATTCTATGCCTTCTATTCTTTTTATACCTTTATTATGTATTTAATTGACACATAAAAACATGGCTTAAGAGGTGTCAACAACGACGACGACCAATTTCGGCATCCAAGGCTTCCTGGAGCTCTCATCGGCTTCACGAGCTCATCCAGGAACTCTCCCCAGTACATCACGCTTCACGAACACACCTCCCATCTCTTCTAAAGTCCTTGGCATGGAGGGAGCTCATGTCCCTGCCCCCCTTACGACTATAAAAGGGGAGGTAGCCCTCCAGACTGAAGGAGAGGCAAGCATTCAAGCCTCCACCCCTCGCATTTTCTCATACACACTCCATATTGGCACTAGCCTCAATCCAAGAGACTTGGGAACCTCTCCCTCTCTCGATCGCGCTTGTACTAGCCCCGGTATGAGCCCTTGAGCTCGGATAGTGATCACACTGGACTAGGGAGCCCGATTTGCCCCGAACCAGTATAAACCCCGTGTCATTATCTCTAGAGCTAGGCCATCGTTGCACACACTAGCTTGGCCGACATCGCGACGATGGGTCACCGCGATATCGACCACGACAGCGCTGGGCGCCAGTAGGGGCAGCGCTGGTGTGACGATCACCACCGATGGCTTCCTCCGCTCCGACCACCGCGGCGCTATCGATGCGCTTTCGCACCACCGACTTCTCGGCATCAAGTGGAACAGGTCCATCACCGGGGCTCTTCACCCGCCCGATGCGGCGTGAGGACATCCCCGCCACCTCCGTGGCGCCACCGACTCCGTCCTCATGAGCATGGGGCGGAGTTCGACCTCCGTGGCAGCCTGCCCCATCCGCGCCGTCGCGGATCGCTTCTTTGTCCTCATTAAGGACCTGCTCCCAAACATCCTGGGACTCGTCGCACCCGCCCCCAATGAGCCGATCCTCCTTTACATCTCGGCCACTTCGAAAGTGGTGAGCACCGCGCTCGTCGTCGAGAGGGAGGAAGAGGGCCACGCGCTCAAGGTCCAGCGTCCGGTGTACTTCATCGGTGAAGTCCTCACCGACATCTCCTACGCCCCGGAGACGCCATAAAGTCGCAAGCTCGGCCGACTTCATTTTCAAATGGACCAAGGTCGAGCAGCCGCCCAGACCCGATGACATCAAGTACTGGACCCTCGTACTTGACGGATCCGTGAAGAAATACGGCGCTGGCGTAGGGCTCGTCCTCATTTCTCCAAACAAGGTGCGCATGAAGTACTCCATCCGCTTACATTTCCCCGCGTCTAACAACGTGGCGGAGTATGAGGCCCTGGTGAATGGTCTCGCGCATAGCGCCGCGAGCTTCGGTATCCGCACCTCGAGGTCCGGGAGACTCCGAAAGCTCGCCAAGAACCAGTCATGAAGGAGGTCGACCGCGGGCAATCCAAAAATGATCGCGATACCACCGTAAAGTCCGCGAGCCGGAGGAACACTTCCACGGGCTTGAAGTCAACCACGCCCACCGACACCTCAACAACGACGCCGACGCCCCGCCAAACTCGCCGGCGGGGATCGATTGCCGGTCCCACCCGGCCGCCTTTCATGCACGAAAGCAGCACAAGCCGCCGATACGGCTCAAGGGAAACCTCTCCGAGGCGGATGCGAACCCGACGGCCGAGTCCCCGCTCGACCCCACGAGGGTTGGCGCCCGCGAGCTCACCATCCTGACACGAGCCTGCCTAGTCATGCGGCCCGTGCCCCAGGCCTCGGGAGCTAGCTCTGGGTCTGGGTCAACCGCGACGGCCCCCAAACCTCGACCGGCGAAGTCCCGCTGGGTCCTCCGGCTTAGAGAAGGCAAGCTTCCCGCAGACAAGAGGAGTCAAGACGGCCGGCTCGAAGGGGCCAAGTCCTTCGCCTCGTCGGAGGAGAGCTCTACAGCGTGGGGCTTCCGGCATCCTCCTCCAACACATCGCCTTCGAGCAAGGGGAGGAGCTCATCAAGGAGATCCACTCCGGTGAATGCGGCCATCATGTGGCCCCGCGAGCCCTCGTCGGGAAGGCTTTCCGCCGTGGCTTCTACCGGCCGACCATTTGCTGTCGACGCCATAAAATGAGTCTAAAATTTAGACTAGTAGTCCTCTTATTTGGTAATTTAGGAATTAAATATGACTAAATGTACTCCCTCCGGGCTGGTATTAGAAGTCACTTAGGACAAATGACACGGTCTCCAAAACACAACTTTGACCTCTTGTTATTATAAAAATATTTATAGAAATATGATATATGTATAATTTTATCAAAATATTTTTTAAGACAAATCTACTCGTATAATTTTCATATTTATAAACTCAATAACTTAAAAATTATTGATGATTTATATTCCCAATGTTTGACCAAAACTTTGTTCAAAATAACTTCTAATACCAGCCCGGAGGGAGTATCTCCGAGCCTAGTACCTACTAACTAGATAGGGCCTAAGTCGTCGCCGGGCGATGACAAACGGGTCCATGTGGAATGATTCCCAATACGCGCCGTGGATCCATGGAAAAGAAATTTTCTTGACGCTTTTGACCTGGTCCGTGGAGTGGAATTGGCAAAAGCCCAAGCCGCAATCGGGCCGGCCGTGCCCACATCGGCACCCCTCTCCCCAAGAGCCGGCGCCACGGCCGGCGGCGAGCTCGCTTCCGCCTCTCCGCGAGAGAATCTGATGAGATGGACCTCAACACCGCTCCATTCAAGCATCATCATTCAGCCCCTCTCGGCTGCCTTTCTCGGCAAATACAAATCCGGCCGGTCCCTCGCCGTCGAACCCGGTTAGATTGGGCCGGAACCCGACACGTGATCGACAGTCGTTGGGCGGTGAGATGGAGGTGGAGGTGGTGGCGACGGGCGGCGGCGGGGGGCGGCGCGTGGGCGACGCTGGGGGGCGGCGGCAGAGGAGAGGGGGCGCGCATGGGAGAGGAAGGAGAGAGATTGGGATAAATTTTCTTTATTTGCTTGTTGCTCTGAAAGATTACGATCCCCTACTTTTATAGCCCGGCTAGTGGGACTTGTATCGCAAGCATTGTCTCTAAAAGGTTTCCTTATAGACCGGAATACCTTTTTACAAGCATATCCTATTTATTTTCCTAAAAAGGGTCTTCCTTATAGATGGAATATCCCCTTGCACACCAAAAAGCCTAAGATAATCCTAGATAATTTTCCTCCTTTATTACTGAATTAATTGCCGAAAAATCCCACGGGAGGGAGGCGGCGCGGCGCGCAAGCACCGCCTCGGTGGGGCCGTGCTAGCGCCCCTCGGCCTCACGGGCATGTCCTTCGGGCCCCTATTTCTTGGGTCATGACATCTCCCCCCCCCCGTTCTTCGACCGGCGTCCCCTCACGCCGGATGAAAGTCCATTTGGTCACACCCGGGTGGAGGTCCGTTGCACCGGCATGATGAGCTCAACTTGCGGGATCGGTTTGCCATGCACCGGGTTCCTAAGGATCATGTTCTCCCGAGTTCGCCTCAAGCAAACTCCAAGAGATAGTGGAGGTTCCCGATGTAGTCGTGGTAGATGTATCGGTGGACGCCCGCCCCTCGCCGCAATGTTGTCTGCCGACGGGTCGCGAGCAAGAGTTCCCTTGGAACTCCCGCCCCTCAAGATGCCGATGCACCACGTCCGCGAGGCGGGCTCTCCAGAACAAGAAGCGCTCATTGGGTGGAGCATTGACGAAGAGCGGAAGAAGGCGCCGATGGTGATGTCGCAGCCGGAGTAGGAGGGGTAGCACCAAATTCAGCATTGTACCGCACATGAAGGAGCCAACGCCGAATAGGGAGGGAGAAAGCTGGGTGTGTGCCCCTCTCTGCGTCATAGTTGATGTGGACGTTGTCGATGGTGAGGAAGAGGCGATCCTTGCCGTCGAGGAAGACGACCCGTGCAGGGCCGACATGGTGGCGCCGTGGCCGATGCCGCCCAACAGATGGCGGCCGGTGAAGCCGACGCCGGTGGGGTCGTAGGCGCCCAAGGCGGGAAGTTCGTCCCGCCTCTCCTCCTTGAAGCGTAGCTTCTAGCAGGTCGTAGCGCTTGAGACTGGAGACGAAGCTACGAGGTAGAAACGGCCATCGAAGAGGAGGAGGCCGTCCTCACCCGCCCAAGGCCGAGCGGCGTCCCCCATGGTGACGCCGAGGGCGATCCGACGTAGATGCCGGTCCTCCAAAGGTTTCCTATCGAAGGCGTACGAAGACTCCAAAGGAGGTGTCGTAGAGGTCCAAGGCGGTCGCATGCCTTGAACGCTTCATCCGGGAGGGGAAGTGTCTAGACGCCGCGAAGATTCCTGGACCTGAGCAAGTCGGGGACGGGGCGCCCTCACCGAGGAGGTGGAGCCGACGCGGAATGTGCTCGGGTGGCCGCCGCGTAATATCAAGCTCGTGAGTGGCGAAGTCCCACGCCACCCGTCCCCAAGCTTGCTAGCCAAGGCATGCCAAGGATGACGCCGACGCCGCTTTCCACATGCATGACATAGGCGCCAATGTCGGCTGCCGGGCGGCCGATGCGTAGTGGTACGTCGAAGGTGGTAGCCCGCATGTCGGCGGGCGCCGATGCCGGGTGACCAACACACGCGACCGGCCGAGTCCGAGGCCCGCCGTGGTCACCACATGGGGTCGATGTAGTTGTGCATTGCTCCCGAGTCGACGATGATGTTGACGCCGTGCTCGAGATGATGCCGACGAGGTATAAAGAATGAGCACCACGCACGGGGAGTCGTGGTCCCCGGCGAGCACCCCCGAGGTCGGCGCTTCCACTTTGACGCCCGCCCGAACGAACGCCCTCTGGTCGTCGGTGTAGTCGCTGAAAGATCGTGATGTCGAAGAGGTGCTTGAACTTGTGACCGCGCGCACGGCTCGTCACGCTTGAAGTAGAGGCAGGCCTTGCGCCGCCGTTCCGTCATCTCCTCCGGTGTCGCCCCTTTAAACGGCCAAGTCGTGGCGTGGCCGTGGACGGTGTGGGCGCCTGGGGGCGGCCATCAGGGCAAGAGGCACAGGCGCCTTGCCCCCGCCGCCGTGGCTGGCTTGCCGGGGTTATAGAGGATGGTGAGGCGTTGCTCGTGACGCCGTGGGCGAGAGACATGGCTGCCTCCATGTCCCTAGGATCCCACGCCTCGGCGCCCCCCCTTGAGCGGCTCGCCCAATCCAGCCCGTAATGTGTAGATGTTCACCGCCGCTTGTCGCCGAGGTGTCCCCGCGGCCCACATGTTCCCAGAACTGCTCCCGTGTACTCATCCACGGTGCCTGTCTTCCTCAGCGATGCCAGCTCGCCCATAGGATTCCGCCATGCAGCTGGGCCAAAGCGTTCGTTGACGTACTGGGCGAAGCTTGTCCAATCTGCCAACGGTTTCTCTTGGGACAGCCTCATGTACCACTTGTTGTTGTGCTCCTCCCGTGAGATGATATGAGGCGTACCAAACTTGCTGCGTGGCTGGCGTACCTTGTCCCCCCCAAGAATTGCTTTCGTAGCGGTTCAGCCATGGGAGGATCTTCCTTGCCATCATAGGTTGGGAAGGACAGCTTGTGCGAGATGAGGAGCGAGGCCTGGGAAGGTGTCCATCGGGGGTGGGGGGCGGTGCATGCTCCCCTAGCGCCGACGCCCCTCCTGGCGTGGGCTTCTTCCCCGGTAGCCTCTCATCAGGTTCTCCGGATCAGCTTTGTGACCTGATCGTCGACATGCTTTGCTTGCCATCTATCCTTGTCTTGATGAAGGTGCGGGCTATGTTCTCCAAGAGCATCTTCATGGCAAGATCAACCTCCCGCAGCTGTGCTTGACGCTTGACCTCCTTCGGATCATTGCCGATAAGACAACAACCTGATCGGCGAGCGTGTCGAGCCTCTTGGTGAAGGTAGTGAAGTGGTTTCACCGATTCTTCAGCAGCCTTCTTCGTGTCGTCATCCATGGTGGTGGGTGGATCGAAGTGGTCTCCGGATACCACCTGCCGAACCCGGTTAGATTGGGCGGAACCGACACGTGATCGGCGGTCGTTGGGTGGTGAGATGGAAGTGGAGGTGGTGGCGACGGGGCGGCGGCGCGCCGGCAGACGGCGGCGGCGGCACGACGGACGGTGGCGGGGGGCTAGCCGGGCGACGCTGGCGGGCGGCGGCGGCGACAATGGAGGAGAGGGGTGCGCGCGCGTGGGAGAGGAAGGGAGTGAGATTGAGATAGAGATAAATTTTCTTTATTTGCTTGTTGCCCTAAAAGATTACAGATCCCTTACTTTTATAGCCCGGCTAGTGGGACTTGTATCGCAAGCAATCTTTCTAAAAGGTTTCCTTATAAATTGGAATACCTTTTTACAAACATATCCTATTTATTTTCCTAATAAGGTTTTTTCTTATAGATGGAATATCCCCTTGCACACCAAAAAACCTAAGATAATCCTAGATAATTTTCTTCCTTTATTACTAAATTAATTGCCAAAAAATCCGCGGAAGGGAGGCAGGTGGCGGCGGCGGCGCGCGCTGTTCTCGGGGCGCCAAGCCCCCCTCGGGCCTCGCGGGCCTGTCCTTCGGACCCCGTTTCTTGGGTCATGACAGCCGCCGTCGACTCCCGCAACCTCCAAGCTCAAGTAAGATCCTCTCGTCGCCGTTTATTTTCCCTCCTCCAGTAATACTTTGTTCGATATAATATCCCTACTTTTCTCTTCTTTGTTAGTATACGATCGAGTAGACTGACTGTAATTTGTTCTCTGCATTCGTTAGTATGAGTCGTCGAATAGTATAGATTGTAATTGTAATTAAGCATGTAGGAACGTATCCAATACTTATTCCGACACATAGCGTACTTCGCTCGTCCCAAATTATGTTGTTTTTTATTTCCGTACTGCGTTTGACACGATTTATAGAAAATACGTGCAATATTTGTATCTTCAAATAAATTTATTAAAAACTAGATTTAAGTATCTTTTCAATAATACTAATTATGTATCATGGATATTAATATTTCTTAATATATATTTTGTCAAAAGCTACTTTTAGAAATCCGTAAGACAAATACTTTTGGGACGGAGCGAGTACCACGCACGTGGAACCAGTGTCATTGGCAGGTCTGATTCTTTTGCTAGAGGACTGCTTTTAGCCCAGCTGGTAGTGTTGTTTCTATATTTCTGATACCAAGAGACTATGTAAATGATGGCTAGTGAGGTAGACTCTTCAATAGAGAGCAGAGGTGGAGGGATGGAGAACTAGCTAATTTAGAGTAATGTTGAAAGTCTATTAGATGATGTATTTTCTTAATAATAGTTAAATTTAGCTTTACAAAACTATTTGTCTAGTCTCTTGACAGCGACCTGAGCATCTGAGCCAACCCCAATTGGAGAATCACTTGAGCGATGGTAATGTTTACCTGAAACCCGACTGCGCCACTTTGAGATTCAGAACCACTTTGAGAATCACTTGAGCGATGGTAATGTTTACCTGAATCACGACGACGACACAGCTTGCAACCCCACTCTGCTTCTACGGCTCCGTGGAGGGGCACAAAATGCTAGTGCGCCACTTTGAGATTTTGGTAGGTTGATTACTTTAGCGTACCGCTCTATGATAATTGCAATAGTCACGTGATTCAGAACCCTGTACTACTGCGCTCCGTCCTAAGTTGCAAGTCGCTTTAGATTTGCACGAAAGGAAATTTAGACTGAATTTATAGAAAAATATATATCAACATGTATAATATAAGTAATTGCAGTATCAAAGCATATTTTATCATGGTGCATCGATCAATTGAACCTGGTTGGGTGTCATGGACGTTTGTGTATCTTTCTATAAATTTAATCAAAGCAAAAAGAAATTTATTTAGAGCAACTCCAGGAGCTCTCTAAATTTTTTTGCATGTGAGCTTTTTGGCATTCGTGCATGCAGATGCACATGCAGGTGGAGGATGGGTCGCGTGGACGAGAGGAATCAACAACCGCTCCCTCCTAGCCGCACTTTTTCTATATGTCAAACCAAAAATAGCAAACTGTTGGAGTAACCCTTTTTTTTTGTCTTAGCATTTGGAATGGGGAGTTGGCAAACAAGTCAAAGGCCAAATCAAAAATACTGAAACTGTTGGAGATGCTCTTAATATTTGCATCCAAAAGTGCACGTGCCCGTAAAAACTATTTTGTCATATACGCTAATTTATATACAATGTCAACTTTGCAAACCAATTAATTAAATACAATGAGAACAAGTGACAATATTCTTTACATATATACACTTATACTCTCTCCATATTGGTAAAAGAATTCGTTTAGGACAGCGACACGGTCTTCAAAACACAACTTTGACATCTTCTTATTATAAAAATATTTATAAAATGTGATATGTGTATACTTTTATGAAAGTATTTTTAAGACAAATCTATAATTTTAAATTTACAAACTCAACAACTTAAAAGTTATTGATAATGCTTTGGTCAAGTCTTTTTGCTTTCTTGCTGTTACTAACTAGGAAGGTTCTAAATTGGGCTCGCTATTACTATGGATACGGATGTATATAGGTTCTAAATTCTGATGTATAGGTTCCTTCCTAGTAACCGAGGTCAAGATACACAGAGATGTCATGTAAAAACTATGGATATGGATGAAAGAACATATACATCAATAATTGATACCTTTATCATAATTGGTTAGACACCACATATCATTATGCCTATTGTGTTAGAAAATGAACAAAAAGAGAAAAAAAAATATATTATGCCTATTGCCGAAAGCACCCTAGAGTGAACACTTTCGGCGAAGCACAAATGCTCGGTAAAGTTTAGGGACACGTGGCGGCGTTTGGTGTAATAAAAAAACACTTTGCCGAGAGCTCTTTATTTTTTGTTCCCCGGCAAAGTTTTTTTCTTTGCCGAGGGGGACGGACGGCAAGTTGTCGGCAAAGGTTACGCGAACTGGCCGGCGTTACATTGGACCCGTCTATGCCGACAACCCACCCTTCGCCGACAGCCAGCCCTTCGCCGACCGTCGTAGGCAAGCTTTGCCTAGGGTTCTTCTTTGCCGAGAAACTGGTACTTTCGGCGAAGGGAGCTTTGCCGAACGTTTTTCTTTGCTGAAAGCGGCTGTCGGGCGAAGAAAATCTTTGCCGAAAGTTTTATTTTTGGGCTGTCGGCAAAATGCAGTACCGTCGGCGAAGACCTAGCTTCCCGTAGTGATACCATTTAATATGAAACCACGTGTTTATGGACTTGTATTACTAATTGCATGTCCTTGTTCCAATGGGCAGTCTGTTGTCAGAAAAGATGTTTGACTCACGCGGGACGACTTGGTGATGGCTTGACGATCCAAGTCTACGCTCTGACTCAAAAAAAAAAAAAAATCTGAGTTAAAAAATAATCTACGCTGGCCCAGTCGTTGTCAGTTGTCACAGACTCACAATCAAGCGAATTGGAGGCACTATATATATATATATATATATATATATATATATATCATCATAACATATATGGTATTAAATAGTTGTTCCAAGATTTTGTGTCCTTCCTTCTCCAAACCACAGACCACCAAATGCTAGCTAGTAACAATGGCTGCTGTTAGAGTGAGCTACCGTTCCTCTTCGGGCCTCAACATCGTCTCGTGCAGCAGTCTCTGCTGCTGTTTATGGATGCTACTGTCCATCCATGCCCCAGGGGCTGGCTCGCTATCCTTCAACCTCAGCTTGTCCCAACCACAAAGCCCTGCTAACCTCCATGAATTGCTAAACTGCACCGGCGATGCGACCATCCATACGGAAGGGCTTCGCCTGACAAATGACATAAAGTGGAGCGTCGGCCGGGTCCAATACGTGGAAGCAATGCGGCTATGGGACAGAGCTAGTGGCGAGATGGCCAGCTTCACCACCACCTTCCACTTCAACATAACGCCGGTTGGCGGAGCTTTTGAGTGGCGACGGGCTGGCCTTCTTCCTCGTCCCTCCCGAGTTCTGGTATACCTGCCGAAGACTACGGCAGAGGGGGCCTCCTTGGGCATCCTCCCTAGGGAATCCAAGGACTGGATCGGTACCGCTGGGGTCATCGCGGTGGAGTTTGACACCTTTCTGAATCCGGAATACGGCGATATAAGCGACGACCATATCGGAATCGACGTCAACTCCCTCAACTCCACGGCATCCACCAACATCACGTCGCAAAACAATAACCTGCTCAAGTCCAATTTCACCAAGATGGCCATCGTCAGGTACAACAATGTCACCAAGTTGCTAGGAGCTGATCTCAACATCAACAACACATGGTACAACGTCAACAAAACTATCGATCTGAGAAAGTACCTGCCAGAGAATGTCGCCGTGGCTTCTCAGCGGCGACCGGCACCTACGCCGAGAAGCATGAGATACTGTCATGGTCATTCACATCCACCCTGCAAGAACCTGACAGCATCCAGAATCCCAAGAAGAGATCAGTAGGAAGAAACCTGATCATCGCCGTGCTAGTGCCTCTGCTATTTCTCTTGGCATGTGCCGCCCGTGCTGGTATGGCAGCAGGAGCGCAAAGAGAAGAAGATCCGAGGAAGAGGAATGCCACCACCACAACCAAATGGAAGCAGCGGCGGCGACAACGATTACCAAGAACAAGACGAAAGCAGGGCCGTGCTCGAGAGAGGAGTGGCTGCCAGCGCCCCAGGCGATACACATACCGCGAGCTAGCTGCCGCCACCAACAACTTCGCTGAGGATGACAAGCTCGGTCGTGGTGGCTTCGGCAGCGTCTACAGGGGTACGCTCGCCATTGCCGGCGAAGAGCGCCCAGTGGCCGTCAAGATGTTATCATCAGAGTCCTCCGCGCAGGGGAGAAAGGAGTTCGAGGCGGAGGTGAGGATCATCGGCCGGCTCAAGCGGCGCAACCTCGTGCAGCTCCGGGCTGGTGCGACGGCCGCCATGGCCTCTTGCTCGTCTACGAGCTGGTGGCCCAAGGCAGCCTCGACAGGCATCTCCACAGCAGCGACAACGAGAGTTTTTTGACATGGCCACAACGGTAAACGGAATCTTGCTGATGATTGTGATTGTTATGAGAATATTTAGTCTAGCTTTATCTCTTTTTACCAAGCACTGATTTTTTTTAAGGTACATACACATAGGTACCAGATCATCCTCGGCTTGGGCTCCTCGTTGCGGTATCTCCATCAAGAGTGGGAGCAGTGTGTGGTGCACGGTGACATCAAGCCAAGCAACATCATGCTGGATGAGTCCCTCAGCACCAGGCTCGGTGACTTTGGCCTGGCCCGGCTCGGCGATCATGGCGCACGGTGGCACACCACCAAGGCCGTGATGGGCACTGCGGGATACATCGACCCGGAGTTCGTCAACACGGCCCACCCCAGCACCTACTCCGACGTCTACAGCTTTGGCATCGTGCTCCTCGAGATCGTCTCCGGCCGGTGCCCCGTCGTCCTGCTGGAAGGAGGCACGCACTTTGTCCTGGTCAAGTGGATGTGGAGCCTGTACGGCCGGAAGGCGATCCTCGACGCAGCGGACGGGCGGCTGAGGGCCGGGAACGAGGTCGACGACAGGTGCATGGAGAGGGTGCTCGTCGTTGGGCTATGGTGTGCCCACCCTGACCAGAGCGAACGACCGTCCATCGAGCAGGCAATGCACGTTCTACAATCGGAGGACGCCAGGCTTCCCGAGCTCACGCCGCAGATGTACAGGACGGTGCCTGAGTTCGCCATCACTGGTCGTGCTATCGGTGCCTTGTCCGTTCAAAGCTCCTCTTCAACGACCACGACGACTGGTGGCCACTCCAAGGTTTCTTCCGAGTCAGCGTCCATGGCCTTGCTCCGGGATTCAAAAGAGTTGGCTTGATTTACATTCATCACTGTTGTGTGGACCGCCCTGGTCTATGGTCCATCTGTGTGTGTATTATACATTGACCGTACGTTTTTTCCCACATGCATCGCCGGTGTACTTCTTCACTTAAAACAATCATCTGTTGTAGTGCTTCATTGAAAGCAATCGTCTTTGTAAATTATGTTTTTTACGTCCAAGAAAGAGTATAAGTAAGGTGTTGTTTGGAAAGGTCTTTGTAGTCACTTGTGTCGTCCCCACTCCCCCCCGCCCCTCTCCGTTGGCAACCTCCCCGGAGCCTGCACCCGCGCCTCACCGCATCCGCCCTCATCTCTCCTCCCTCTCCTCTTTAGGGCTCCCGCGAAGCTCGCCTTCTTTCCTCCCAATTCTGGTGGGGTATACATTGGCCGACCGACCAAGGGAGGCGTGTAGGATATAGGCGGTGAAAATGGTCAATGGGTGGGAGCCCCAAATGACGGCGAGAGGGGGTGGTCGAGCTAGGTTGGGGCATGGGACGTTTACTAGAGCTAGAGAAGATGATGATCGGCAAGGTCGCTCAAGTTGTAGCCGATGGCGGCAGCAATGGGGGAGGGAAAGAGAATGGTCGCCACAGCCGCTAGGGTTGACCGAGCTTCAACAAGCTAAGGCCAGGCGAACCGTATGTAGCATCTGCTGGGGTGGTGGCTGGCGGCGGGGGTGAGGGCGTCGTAGTTGACGACCTTAGTCCTGGTGACGACAAGGGAACACCTCCTGCACTGCCGAGATGGATTCCTCGGTGCATCGGCGTAATGACACACTTGTCGAGGTTGGTCGCTAGGCCAGAGGCCCCCGCGAAAAGTTCCAACAGCTGTCGGATGCAAACAAAGAAGGCTGACGAGGGCGATAAGAGGATGACGATGTCATTAGCGTAGATGGACGTCCTGCAGCGGCCAACCCGCTGCGGCAGTGGCTTGAGCATACCCCCTCTATCCGCCTCTTTATGGAAGTTGCGAGCCCCTTTCTTTATGGAAGTTATTATCTTAATGGCTTAGACCATTTGCAGATCAAAAAATGATTTAATTTTTGGACAAGTAAATCCAAGTGTCCATCTAGCCAGGTAGAATTTCAAAGTTAGGAACATGCTCTGAAGTCGTACATAAAAGATGTGCCGGTACCAAGAAGCGTGAAGTTGATAGTCCATCAGATGAGGCCCGCCAGGACATTTTATGCCATCCGCTCAAGAAAGGGTGGCTCTCAAGGATTTTCAAAGTCACTTTTAGGATTGATCGAATGAGTGACCAATTTGGTTTATCCCAAAAGGTCGTATCAAATGACGTTAGTCTAGTTCTATCTTTCTCTTACTATTGACTTATAGCTTGGTATGCGTACGCCTGTCTTTCGACACTTAACCCCACCCAAAATCATATAGACACTGCTACAGAATCACTCATCACTACTGCCGGCATCACTGCCGGAATTTAATCCACCGACAGTGTTGAACCTCGCCCGGCAGTGATGAACCGTTCAGGCGTGGGGAAACTCAGAAACTCCACGGATTCGACCAATTCCGGCAGTGAAGATTCAGATCACCGCCGGGTTGAATCGTTCCCCGGCAGTGATCTTGATGGACACATATCACTCGCGGGTTTTAATTAGAACCGAAAAGCGATTTGAAGATTGACACAACCGGGTTGAATTAGGACCGATAGCGATTTGGGAGGGGAAGCAAATTAAAGGAACCGATAGCTCGCGGGATTGAATGAAGAAGGAGTAGAAAAAACAAACGATAGAAACAGAGAACGGAGATGAATTAAAAACGACTTGAGAGTCATTATATATTACTAGATAATATATTTACAAAAACGAAAAAAAAAAAAGCGGCGTCGCCATCGCTCCTCGCCGCCGCTGGGCTGCGCCGCCGCCATCGCCTCCCCTCCGCCGCCCGGCCGCCTAGGCCTCGCCATCGCTGCCGGCCTCGTCCCCGCCGCCCGCCACGTTCCCCCGCCGCCGGCCGCTGGCTCCGCCCGGCCTCGCCGGTATCCCCTAGCGAGGATGTCGGCCATGGCCTCGACCTTGAAGGCGTAGAAGTTCGTCTTCTCCACCAACGGCCAACCCACCGTTGGCAGGCCGACTTCTTCGCCAGGTTGGTGAGCTTCCGTAGGGCGTCGTGGAGGCACCCCACGGTGAAGACAAGCTCCTCGTTGGTGTAGACGCCGACCATCTCATCGATGAAGAAGAAGCTAGCTGCACGGGGTTTATGGAAAGAGAGAGGCTAATTAGCGATGGAGATGGTACCAAATCGAGCGTTGTTATATAGTAGCAAGCCATGGAATGCATGCGCCCATTGTCATTCCCAAGATGCGGCGCCATGAAAATGATCCAACAGCGCATGACCGGCTCATCCAATGGCCGCCGTGATCGGCCCGTCTTCCCACGAAGGTCGACCGGCTACGCTTGCACGCAGCGTTTCCAATGGCCGCTTCCTCGGCCGGCACGGCGTTTCCCAACACCCAATCCCGAAATCCCGGTTCGATCCCCAACAAGCCGCTTTTGACCATTTTTTCAAGAACGATGATCGAATTTAGCATTGTTATTTTGAAACAAGGAATGCATGCTTCACATTGTTTACCATTGCTACAAGATCAACCACACGTACCTTCGATGCCGACGGGTGAGGGAGCGAGGAGGGAGGGAGGGAGACGAGAGACTTCTGGCGGGCCGGAGCACGAAAATGACACACTCAACAAGTTGTAGCACGTCCACAACACCGCCGGGCTATTTAAAGAATCAAACTTTGTACCGCCCAACGGATAGCCATCATCTGTTTTTTTTTTTTACCACAATACTCAGAGCTGCCACGTTCACTTAGCGTGTTCACACGGTGGCCCGTGCAAAGATGCATGCCGCCGCTTGGAGAACCGCGTTGCGGTAGCATTCATCTGCGGGTTAGGAAACCGGCGGTGTCTCGAATCGATGAGAAAGCACGTGGCACCACCGCGGCGTCGGCCGGGTTAAATCAATGTCGGTTAAAACACAGCCGGGTGTAGTTTCACACCCGACGGTGATGTGTAGATCACGCGCCGGTGTAGTTTCACACCGCGCAGCTGATGTGTAGATCACCGCCGGTGCGCATCTTTTCGCCGGTGGTATTCGACATCACTGCGGGTGAAAACTTAGACCCGGCAAAGATTTCAAAAATTCAACGGCCGCACAGGTTTTCAACTCGACCGGCCGACCATCGCACCAATGCCGGCGCCTTTGTAACACCCGTGTTTTTGCATCATTTTAAAAATCACTAAAAATTTGAACTTTTTCGATTTACAACTAAAACTTGATTTACTTTCCGCTAAACCAAAACCCTCGTTTTTGAAAACCTGCATTTCAAATCCCACCATATAGAAAACTAGGTCCCTTTGCTTGTTGCTTGCCGAACTTTATGGTGACCGAAGATGCAAGGTAAGCCCTAGATTCAAATTATGGAAATTTTGCATGAGAAGTGATTTACAATTTCTCAGGGAATCAAATACCGAAAACCCGTGTGTACCAAAAATATATGAATATTTTTATGAGCACAATAAGTAATTATTCTCGACAATAAAAATCACGAGAATATAAGCGTGCTTGTATAAATACTACACAAGAAATGATAATCTCGGGAACGTGTGTGTATAAATGTATATATAAATATTTCTACAAGTATAACTTAATGAATATTTTCATGAATAAAGTCATGAGAATGTAAGATAACACTTGTACAAATATTTACACTATATATCTTTACACACATGAAATACCTAAGGGAGAAATGGAAATGGGAGAAATAGGAAAAGAGAGGGAAATTGAGAATGGACTCTCGGACTCATTCTTCTCCTCTCCTTCCTTTCGGCCCAGCCCGGCTAACCCCTCCCTTCTCCTTCCCTTCCTCTACGCCCACGCCCAAACCGGCCCAGCCCAGCGTCCCTCCTTCCAAACCATCCGAGCAGGCCGGCCCAACCAACCGCACACCGAGCCCACGGTGACCCCCCTCCCTCCTCTTGCCGACAGGGGGGCCCACCGTCGTCTTCTTCCTTCAGCAGGGCACGGCGCGACGCGGAGGCACCCTGGCCCCGCTTTCTTTGCCACCGTCGACCCTCGCCGCAGCCACCATCCCCCCGACCAACACACCAACCCTTGACCTCGCCCGGCACCTTGCCCCGTCGTATCCACGAGCACGGTTGCTCCGTCAACACCCACGGCACCACCACAATCCCGCCCGGCCCGTCGCCCGATCCCTACAAGGAAAGTCGGCGAGCCGACATGCACCGAGCTATGCACGATGGCCACGCGGCACCGCCCACGCCGCTGAGTCGGTGACAACCGGCCGCACAAGCATCCTGCGACCAGCGCCGCGGACAGCCCGGGACCGACCATCCCTCAGCCATCGTGGGCGACCGCCGCCAGTAGGAAGATGTGACCCGACGACCCGGCCAGCTCACGGGAGACAAGCACGGCGCCGCGCGTGACACCGCTCGGCGTGTCCGCGGCCGACCCGAAGCGCCCGGCTAGACCACGAGCCCACGGGCGCGGTCGGAAAATATCGCGGTTACCTCCGCCGCGGCGGACTATAAATACCCCCTCCGGCCGCCAATCCACCTCGCCCCTCTCACTACGAGCTCCGCCCGGTCGAGGAACACACGGTGCTCGCCTTGACTCCCTCTCCCCCTCCCTCTATCTCCCGCCATCTGATTTCCCCCTAATCCAAGATTTCCGCCGCCGCCGGTAGGATTAAGTCGTCGCCGTCAATTTGGTCGCCGCCAGGTCGAATTGGTGAGTCCAAAGGTCGCTGCCCTCCTCCTATTTTGACTCCCCACTTTTTCCCTCGTTTCTACAGCCAGCACGGCCACCCCCAACTACCGTCGCCGCCGTCCGCCGCCCAGGCTCGCTGCCACCGTGGGAGAAGCCATGCCCTGCCGCCCTAGCCCTACAGACGGGTCCGGGGTGTCAACGGGATGCTAAAGGGGCTCCCGCGATGAGCTACGGCCAAGAAACGGCCTACTCCGGCGATACTCGGCGAAGCGCCGCCCGCCGGGGCAAAGACGGTGGGTGTCGACGCCGCCCCCCGGACGTAACGCCGCCACGACGCGTCGTCCAATGGAAAGGAGCCACGCCGCCCTTCCGGGTCCCACGCCGTCATCCACCGTGAGGGTCATCCGTCACCTACGTGGCGCCTGCGTGGCAGCCACCACGGGCGCCCACGTGGACCCACGTGGCCCACACGCGTATGGGAAGTTTACGTGGTACACTTGTGTAATTGCTAAAGCCACCCGAGTTGTGTACCGCAGGGTATTATAAGTAGACCTTCCGGGGTCGAAAAAATTCCCGAAAAATTTGTAAATTCATTATTTGACTTATAGAATTTTATCATGTAATTAGTTCCAATTTTATTACATGATAAAATTATATTATAATATTACCCTAATGATTTAATTAGGGATTAATATTATAAAATCCATATCTCATGCAGTTTAACTCCGTTTCGCGTGAAACGACTTTCATAATTCATCTAAAATCTAGCTCTATGCATCTAACCCGTTGCCACCATAATGTTCTATGTTTGTTTTATGTGCCATAGTTCGAGCTAGGTTATCAAAGTACCCGAGGTAATTTTAAAGGCGACTTCGATTAGGAGTTTCAAATCGGTAAAGCTAGGATCGATCGACGTCGTGCTGATTCGTAAGAACCTCCCAGGCAAGTCCTTACCCCCCCTAACCTGACTTAATTTCGATAATAATTAATAAGATGATTAAGATAAGTATAACCAGGGCAAGCCATGCGAGAGTATTCATGGGCTATGTGTGTGAGGCTTCGCTAGGCATTGTCGTTAACTTAAGTATTAATGTGAACCTTCCAACAAAAAGGTGAGTGGTGATTGTCTACATGGAGGTGGACTAATCACAATCGGGGATGAATCCCGCGGAGAGATGCTCGCCTCCCTAAGGACCGGTTCATAGACCTTCTACCTAGTATAATATTACGTATATAGCCACGCGCCGGATGGAGCGGCTGATTCCACACCCCGTTGGGTTGAGGTATAATTGGAGCCAAGGTGGCCGGAGTAGGCAAACGACCTATTGGGAGCAGACATGGGGAGAGTGGCCCCATGGTCCGGTTGGCGTGGATGCTGAGTGGTCTTCCACGGAAGTGTTTGGGCGCGGTGGCGCAGTGCTAGAGGCACGTATTGATGATTATGATTGAGTGTGGTGTTGACAGTATAGGTTGGGTAATAAGGTATTACCTGTAAAGCCGCGGGTGATTTGGTATCACCATATTGTCTAGGTAATGCGTCATCCTTGGGTGATGTGTTATCCTTCCAACCCCTGAGAAGTCGTGGTGAGGATTATACCGATATACCTAGGAGGCATCCAAGCGGGTGAGGAATCTCGTTAGGCCTGTCGAACCATGGGCCATGGGTAGACAACGCCTATCGTGTGGGGAAATTTGTACAACCTCTGCAGAGTTATTTAAATCTATTCGAATAGCCACGTCCTTGGAATGGGCAAGTGCTAGGCCTGAACATCTATGATTAGATATACACTTCGATGATGACTAACCTGTGGTGTCATGACAGCAGTGATGACATGAGATAACCCGGGAACTAGCGAGAGCAGTTTTAGAGACTCTCCTAGGGCCCAAACCCTTAATAATTATAACCCCCTGGTTGGGACTTGCTGAGTACGTTTGTACTCACCCCTCTATTTTTACAGATATCGGCACATGTGAAGGTAAGATCGACGACGAGGTAGAAGATAGCGTATCGTAGGAGTTCGAGAAGTGTTTGCTTAGGAGAAGGACGTTGAAGCCCAGATTTCATCCATGCACAAGTCTGCTTGTGGAGTACGGGCAGTGTCATAGTTAATCCACCGCTTCTCGGTTGGCCAACTCTGATATTGTAACCCGACTTGGTGACCCTTCGTCGCCACTGTAAGCCCCTATCTATCCTACATTTCTACAACTTGGTTTACTATTAATTCTGCTTACCATAATCTATTACTAACAGACGTGTTTGTGGCGTGATCCTGGCGCAAACACGTGTGATTAACGACCCATTAAAAGTGGGTTGTGACACGCACTGCTGCCACGTCCTCCGTACAACGGCAGTCGACTCAACCACGCCATCTCGCCTATTTAAACGGCAAGGGGGACGCTGTGTTTTGCACCTAGTTTCTCTTCTCTGTTCTTGCATTCTTGGTTCGTCCAGTAGTTCCTAACCCTCTCCTCAAAATACAGAGGGCTTAGTTTTGAATTTTAGTGTCATGTGTTTTGGATCTAGGAAATCTTTTTCTCCTTATTTTTATTGTTCTTCGTCCTCGATCTTCTTTGCTAGCAGTACTTTCTAGTTCCACATACATATGGCCTTTCTTTAGGAGAAAGCCCTCCACATACAGATATGCCTAGTCTAAGAAAATGGTTTACAGAAAAGGTGCTAGAAGAGTCTTACTGATGAAGGAGAGACACCGGGGCATGCAGCTTCTGTGGGTGCCATGATTCAAGATCGAACTCTGGACTCATATTAAGAGTCCGGAGTCCTTGTGCTTTGGGGTGCTAGTGTTCAGCCAATATCCCATGCACATGGGCATATAGTATCTGAATCATATGGTTCATCCATGGAAAAACAATGACCATTGGACCTAGTTCTTTGTGATTTCATCCTCGGTCCAATGGTCAAGTTTGGGTCTGAAGATGAAGCTCCCGGTGAATCTCATCCTCCAACCTCCTCAATGAGTGCACGTAGCGACCCTCGCCACTTCTTCGATCCGAGGAGATGCTACAAGAGACTTACGAGAGGTGGTTAAATTTAATGTGTTTGTACACTTTGATTGTAGCATTGACCTATCTCGTGAATTGGTCTTTGTTACCATATATTTAGTTCTATGTAAGGTCTTTGCTATGGAAATATATGTAATGTAAGGTCTTTGTTATAGAAATATATGCAATCAAATTTCTTATCTGTTGTATTTCTGTTTGATATGAATCTTGATTGTCTCTTCGATACCTTTGAGTTTCCATTTTTTACCCTTCATCGAACATAATAAATACGGTTGCAATAAAGACGGTTGCGTCAATGAAATATGCTTCATATTGTGAGGAAAATTCAACGATATATCCAAATCTAATGTGAATGAATTAAAGTTATATATGTAACAAAAATAAAGAAAACGTATAATGAATTTTATTCACATCCATATCCCCTTAAGAACAGATAACTAAAACCCCAACTTGCGTGAAGCATCTACTCGTACATATGCAGCGAAAGATCGCAACAATGCATGCATGCAAACTGAGTGAAGTGACAACACTGTGAATTCACTGCCGGATACATACAAACAACCGGTAGTCATAGTGTATTCACTTTGCCGGCTCCATTCAAATAACCGGTAGTCATGTTGTTATCACTACCGGTTATATCTTAATACCCGCGATGATGTACCCGCGACCAACAACGCTATAAATCAAGGCGCCCGGCCGCATCCACACACATATCCAAGCACGCACCCACGAGCTCCGGTCACCCCGCACGAAATCCACTTTCGGCTCTTTCACTCTCTCTCTCTCTTTCTAGGAGATTTGTTCATGGCTCCGGGATATTACATTGGTAAGGATATTTTTTCTTGTCTAGAGAATTCCTATATATATGCATATAAACAATATATATATATATATATAGGGTTGCGCTAAGTAGTACCCGGGGGACTGATTATTAATCAGTACCCGACACCCCAGCGCCCGGCCGCCGAGCGTCCCCTCGCGCTCGCCGCATCCTGCTTGCCCTCGCGGCCCCACCACGTCCAAGCGCGCCACGAAAGCGAGGGCAGTCCGATCCCTCCCACCAATTTTAATAGTCCGTACGTTTCATTTCCTTTTTCCGTCCGTCTTTTTTTTCAATTTTTTTTTTTTTTCACGTGACCAGGTTTTTGCAATTGGTTTATTTTTCGTCTAAGTTTTTTTTCATGTTTTCTTGTTTTCTTTTTCTAACACATAATTAGGCGCCTATTTTTATTGCTGGATTGTCCGTCGGTTTACCTTAGTTTGTTTTTAAAGTCTTCTTGTTTTGCGATTAATATTACATTATTACTTATTCACTTCTGTTCCCAAGGATTAGCGAAACTATAAAGTTCCTATAATCGCTGCAACTGTTCCATGATAATTAAAATAGACTTTCCTTTTGCTTGACACAAATCTGCTACTGAATGGGTAAAAACTTATAATAAGTACAACTTTTCAGCAAGATCAAGTACTCATAACAAATTACTGTACACTTTTCGAAAAAACAAATTACTGTAAACTTTCTAAAGTGACGGCGCTGGTCATGAGCAGCACCATCGTCAGATGCTGATCACAGCTTTCTAAAGTCACCTTGCTGATCACTACTTTCTAAAATGAGACTTCTTCAAGGCAGAATTAAAGAAATTTGTCTGAATCTTGTGAGCCTGGTTCTCTGATGGAAAGGTAGGTAATGCAGCAGCGCAACCTTCATATCTGTTAAGAGATCTTGCAACAAAAGTATTACTGATATAAACTGTGAATCTTCCATAATGAACCCTATTAGCTCGTCTTGGGGAAGTGGTGCCTCATATAGACACACAACCAGCTTGTGCTAGGACGCGTAGTCGCCTTTGAAGCCATGATTATGAGTATATCTAATAGTTCCACATCAATCTAGTATATCACATTTAAGATTTAACGGAGCATATCTAATAGTTCAGAGGAAGGCCACAAGGAGACCTACAATTGTGGTATTGAACTGAAAGCATGATCCAACATAAGAAAGGTTCTTGCCTGCAAAAAAAACTATAAATTTGGCAATAAAGGTATAAGCAATGAATCGATAGCCCAGAATAAAATAGCATGATTCTCTACTGCACATGCTGGCTTAGTTAGCGCAGCCTGGGAGCTCCAGCAGATTACTGTAAGATCAAAATATTGATGTATTCAGTCAACACAGATTTTCTTAGTGCAATAAAATAGCTGACCTTACACTGAATTGAAGACCGTGACATAAAAATTAAGAACATGGCAAATAGAATGCGTACTTTCCTGGACTAAAAAGTTATTCACAGTACAGTAGGTGACAAGAAATGAAATCAATAGAGCACATCTTGACTGCTTGAAAATAGAAGACACTGGGAGCGGTTGCATGCAAGGCCAACATATGAGCTGCACGCCTAACATGCAAAGCAAAATTCACAACTCTATAAAAAATACCAAGCCTGAGGTGCACGCTTTATTTAATAAGGGTAGGAAGGGAAAAATACGCTTTAATTAATCACTCCTTGGTATGCTAAATTATGTCCAAAACAAACTGATTTGTGAAACAAAGGGAGTAGAGAACCATTAAAATAAAGGAGATAAGTCCTACAAGGTATTCACTAGGTAATTAAGACAAATAGTGCAAACTCAATTCAAATGGGAAATTGTTAACTAGGTAGAAATGAAATAACTAAATTTTCATAAGGATAAAGAGCCCTGCTATGGAAAGTGGAGCTGTTTTTGAGGTAGAATACAGTGCTTTCTTTCTTTCTTTTAGTGCACTATATGACTTTGTTTCATTAGTAATGCAGCTAGTTTAGTTGCTCAATTCAAAAGAGAAATTGTTGCCTAGGTAGAAATCAAAATAAAGATCACAAACAACTGAACAGAATAACAGATTACATGCAAAGAAATATGTGTGAAGGCAAGAAAATGAATGGAACCTTTTTCCCGTCATCAAATACCAAGTTCTGCTACATCCCGATGCCCGCAACAAGAAATGTGTAAGGAATCTCATGAATTCATTGTACAAAAAAAGAAGAAATGTCAAGAACCCCCTTGGCGCCTTTGATGGTGCCACACCACCAACCAGGAAGCGAATATTGGAACCTTGAGTATTAAAATACAGCATGTCCATCTTTTGTAGGGTTATAATTACTTCGATAATGACATCTCCAAATTCAGCAAGACATTATACTAGTTTTAGGACTTCCATTCTTTTTTCTATAATTATTTGAGATAAATTAGGCCTGCAATAGCTGCATATCACAATGCTCGGTGTTCATTAAAGTTAATTTCATAAGCACTAGGCAGTTCAACATGGCTCATATTGTTAAACAGAGAACTGAGATACATCACTAGTCACCTCATTTGGATCCTACCTAGGTGCTAGGCTGTGAGGATACATGCTTTGGTAATTGGTTTATGAAAAAGTGGCAAAGAAAAGCAAAAGAAGATTAGAGAACTGGACAAGCGAACAAGTCTCACAAATGTCGACTGAAAATAAAAAAAACGAGTAAGATGCATAAGTGACGGTAAGAAAAATATCAGGCAAAAAGATCCCTTGCAGTACTCTGCATTTCATGCAACAAGTAAAAAGATAGAAAGTTACCCAACAGAACTGATCATAGATTGATTTTAATGGTAGATGAGATCATGCAATGTTGCTGCAGCAGTGCTGTACTGCTGGTTTGCACGAGAACAATGTAAGGAACAAAATTAAATACAAAAGCTGCTATGTGCATATATACTTTAAAAAAACACATGACCTGAAAATACCTCAACTTGCATCTTCATGCAAATAGATTCCAGATCCATGAGCAAAAAGATCAGAATCAGACAATCCTCTTTAGGGTCTTGGATCTACACACGATAAGGGAAAGTCACATCGCAAATCAATCATTAATCCACATTCCTAATAGTAAGGGACCACAATTGGGGCATCCAATGTTCAGAATCTGGGTTGATCGAAGAAGACAAGCAAGCTTCCAATGCCAGTTTTCATAAATATCATTTTTGTTATAAACACTGGTACTTTTAGGTTCGAACCTTTTTATTTGAAAAAAAAATGAAATGGACCAATTTTAGTTTTTGCAAGTTAAAACAAACAAATACAAGATCCAAGCCGGATAAAGAACTAAAACTCCTTGGCAAATTCAGCAGTACTGGGCTCGTACAACTCCAATTCTCTAGTAAGAGAAAATTGAACCAAACACCACCATAGGCCAACCATGCCAAAGAGGCAATCATGCTTCCCAAACAAAAACAAAAACATCAATGCTTTGCCTAAGAAGCGGTCTCGTTGTTGAGCTTCAAACGATTTCAAGATAGCTATAATAAAAAATATTCCATTTAAATAACATTGCCGCACCTCGTCAAGCAGGAACACAGCAGTAGATCCATGGTCTACAATCTAGAAAAAAAAAAAAAAGCAGGAATGAACATCCATCGCAAAATCAAAGTAGTAGGATGGGTTTCTCTCTATTATACCTGGATTGGACACTTTACTACTGTATTCTCCTACTTATGCTAGTGAAGATGCAAATAGAGTGCTAGCTTAAAATGGAAATAGTTACACTTGATCAAACTTTTCAGTGTGACTGAACTCTAAAGTGCCACTCAAAAACAACATGAAATGCTTTGCCACCCATCGGTTAAACAAAATATCATGCTGAAAAGGAAATGGTAAGCAGAGGAAGTTTACCATTAGGAAACTCTGGCCTCCAGATCCTGACAAGAAAGTTAAAAAAATCAGATGAAGAATAATATATAATATTTATTGCAATATAGCTTTTTGTCTGGCATTACATCTAGACAAACATTATTTATAAGCTGAGAGTTTACGTGAAAGCAAATTGTCATATAAAATTATCATGATATGACATTTGAATTTTGCATTGTGTACCTAATTAGGTCTTAGCAACAAACATTTTAGCTCTTCTGAGATTAAAAAAAATAGATATATTCCTTAAGCTAAAGATTCAGTTCAATTGCAGGGAATTGTGGTTAAGAAAATTAATTTATGTTTGTTCACCAGAAACTTGATCTAGCAAGCACAAGAGGTAATACCAATCAGCTATTGCTCATAATGACACACCACTGATTAAGTAATTTTTCCAAAGTGAAAATATGGGTTCTACAAGAAATAATTAATATTAATAGGAATCAATATATGTATGTGCATGCTAGAGGTCTGGAGGGTACTGAGATGCATCTGCACACACTAGAATGGCTAAAGGTCTAGAGATTCAGAAAGGCTACAAAAGTACTGTGATTAGATTAATAAAACTGAATCCAGGTTTTGCAAAAAGAAAAAAAGAAAAAACGAAGAAGGAAAGAACTTAATCCAGTATCCATTTTTCACAAATCACAACTAAAGGCCTTGATATTGACAAAAAAAAGGGCCATGCACATGGGGACTGACCTGCAGAATATTCATAGCATCGGCGAGGTAGTAGAAGGGATTACTGCCATGCTTGTCCACCTCGGCAAGGCATATGCATTTAGAATACAGGGCAAATAATAATATTGATAGACATCCTCCCAATAAAATACAGGGCAATCTCACTCCAAACACTACAAATCACAAACTTATCTCCACTCCAATCCCTGAGGATATTAATAAACAAATTGAAGACGGAAATAGGAGCAGGGATGCAGAGGGCATTCGGTCTGCTCACCATTTTTAGTTAACTTTACATCGCTTTACATATCAAACCACAGACTTCTCTCCCCGTAATGCCCCAATCACTGGTGATATAAAACAAAATGAAGATGTAATCAGGAAGAGGGATGAAGAGGGGATTCAGTCAGCTTACCGTTTTTGAGGTGCCGTCGTCGAGGAGGTGGGGCAAGTTCGGGCGGTGCCGAATTGATGGGTCATCTCGACCGCTGCCATGGTGACGGGCGAGCTGATGGGAACCGGGAGTAAGACGGCGCCGAGTAGAGGCGGCGAGGCGAGGCCACCCATACCCCAGTTGACGGGGTATGGATTGGGGATGGGCGCCGCGGGGGTTTGCGTTGAGGATGGGCACCGGCGGGAGTTGGGTTGAGGATGGGCGCCAGCGGGATGGGTTGAGGGCAGCGACGGGCGGGGGATTGATTGAGAAGCGGTGCCGGCGGGCGTCGGTGAGGAGAGGTCGTGGCGTCGGGAGCGACGCGGTGGCGAATCGGGCGTCTCCTCCGAGATCCCACGATCTAAAATATATTTTTTAGATAAAAGCACGCCTAAACAAATAGGTGTACTCCAGCCGACGGGAGAAAAACAGAGGGACCGCGAGCACGGCTCGGGTCCTCGGAACCCGCCGCTGAACGCCCGCGGGTCGGCTGGGACCGGACGGCGCTGGGCGACGCTAGCGTGGTTTCGTCGGGTCCGTGATTTAGCCTCGGGTAATGATTATTAATCACTACCCGGGATAATATATATATATATATATATATATATATATATATATATATATATATATATATATACTATATATATTTATGAGCTTTGTCCTTTTTTTTTTTTTTATCGCTTAGTTAGTGGTATGAACGGTCCTCCGCCTTTGCCGCCACCACAAGAACCAGGTTTCCACGCCGGTGATGAGCCATTCGCCCCTCGGTGTGGACACAAGGCCATTCCCTTATCCAGTCATCGTATGTAATTTTTTCTAACATTTTTATTTCTTATTTGACTATAACAAATACATGGACAATTAGTTTAACTTAACGTCATTTTGTTGCATTTATATGTTTCACGGACTTTATCCCCAATACAATGGCTAGAAACAACACTTAGCCGGTTCTCTATCTCTGGTTTTATGGAGACCATGACATCTAGAGCATCGCCACCGGTCATCAACTATATACGTGTGAAATAAGTTTTACATCCATTCGAGGATTCCAGAACACAACAGCCACCTAATCCACGAGAGGGGAAACGAGAGAACGACCGTGCAAAACGCCGAGTACCATGCCGCTTTCCTTGTGCTTAGATTCTCTTCGACGTGTTTGCTACATTGTGCCCGATTTCTTGCACTTCAAGATATTTGCCTTGTCTCACGATAATATCCCCCCATGGCAATATAGCGAATATGTTGGGAGTTACAACCATGATGATGTGGTAATAAATTAAATTCATCATTTTGGC
Source organism: Hyparrhenia diplandra (assembly GCA_015847255.1). Classification (NCBI taxonomy): domain Eukaryota; kingdom Viridiplantae; phylum Streptophyta; class Magnoliopsida; order Poales; family Poaceae; genus Hyparrhenia; species Hyparrhenia diplandra. Next base: position 36,619 of record JADLZK010003957.1, on the reverse strand, counting down.
AATGCATATTAGATAGATTCACATCATCCTCATTGATTTTGATTCTCCCACTTGCAGATTTTGCTCCACGATCTTACTTATGCTGCATTTGGCTTGGCGGCCGTTCTCGACCAAGCTACAGACCGACTCGGGTATGATTGGGACTTCGAGGCACACCTCGGCCAGCAAACTACGGAAGGGCGACAATACCGCATAAGGTTTACTAACTTAGACACTAGTCGCTCAAGAGGTTATATCTATGGTCGAAAGCATTTTACGCCCTTGCGAGGGGCGAGAGAGTGCAATCATAAGGGCATTGACGTTCATCGACTCAAGCGGATACTTAATGCGTGACATCAATTACCCGATATTTCTATAATCCTACGTTCGTGTGCATGGATCACAAGCTGGACCCAATATTGATCCCGACGGCGATGATGATGATTATCAGAGCTTACTATGTTAATTATTTGTAAGGTTGTATGGTTCCTTCCTAATAATTTGTAATGTTCTTGTGGCCCATGTGGTCTCAAACTTTTTCTCGAGCCTTTCACATGCACATGGGGAAGCACCCACGAAGTTTGAGATTTTTCGAGTTGGTTTGGTACTTTTCCCGTTATTTGAATTTCTACGACGCCACCTTGTAATTATAGTTTGAACTGAGGCATCTCCACGAAAAGAGCCTAATGATGCTAGACTTTTCCACGAGGGTCTCATGTGCCCTAGGAGGCAAATCACTGTGGAGGTCCAAGAAAAAATTCTTGTGTTTCCATGGTTTAATTAGCCTTCTTGTCGCCAGGTTTAGCTCGAAGAAAATCATAGTAATTAAAATATTTATCGTAAAAAACCTAAGAACTTGTGTGGGGTCATATTTTGGGTGTACATGGCTAGGAAAAAAAATTCAAGCCATTTCCACCAAGGAGGATTACACATCCTTCACAGAGGCACATGATCCCCGCCATCAAACCAGGACTATACGCTTTAGTTCTTGTGCTCCATGTGGTTCATATGTTTGCTCGGTGTTGTAGTGGTCTCAAACTTTTTCTCAGCCTTTCATATGAAAATGGGGAAGCACCCACGAAGTTTGAGATTTTTCGGAGTTGGTTTGGTACTTTTCCAGTTTATTTGAATTTTTGCGCGACGCCACCTTGTAATTATAGTTTGAACTGAGCGTACCCACGAAAAAAAGAGCCGGAATGCCGCTAGACTTTTCCACGAGTCTCATGTGCCCTAGGAGGCAAATCACCGTGGAGGTCCAAGAAAAATTCTTGTGTTTCCATGGTTTAATTAGCCTTCTTGTCGCCAGTTAGCTAGAAGAAAATCATAGTAATTAAAATATTTATCGAAAAAAACCTAAGAACTTCGTGGGGTCATATTTTGGGTGTACATGATCGAAAAAATTCAAGCCATTTCCACCACGGAGGATTACACATCCTTCACAGAGGCACATGATCATCCATGAAGTGGCAGCATTTCTATTTCACTGCCAGTTGCGTGTAATAACCGACAGCAAATAGGATTGGGGTGAAATTTTTCAAATCTATCTGAACCTCCCGCCATTTCGTTCCCCACCGCGCCCAAACCAGCCTTGCCTATATATATAGGTGAGTGGCTCGGAGCGAAATTTTGGCAAGCCATTTGAACACCGCGCCATTCTCGTTCCCCACCAGCGCCGAAAGAGCACCAGATTTGCCGACGGAGTGCACCACCAACTCCAACGTCGCCGTTCGTCGTCCCCTACGCCGCCCAGGCCATCCGTTCGCGCATCCCCGGTCGTTCCGCTCCAGCGGAATCGAGGCTTGACGGCGTTCTCCCACGCCACGCTCCTCCACTCCGACGTCCCCAACGCCGCGCCGGCATCCTCTGCCCTTCGGCCCCTTCCACGGTGAGAACTAATTATCCCTTTAGGTGTACGATTTTTTACCTATGAGAATGAGAACTAATTCGCCGCTGTCCTAGCCTCGTGTCGCCCGCTTGGTCTTCCTCCACGCCGACGAAGGACCGCCGCCACACCTCTCTGCCATCCGCAGCCTCACGCCGTCTTGCTCTTCACCGCCCGATCCCCGTGCCGTCCCGCGACCTTGTCCTCCTCAAATCCTCCAAGACAAGATAGGAGCGCACGAGGCGCATCGAAAGCTTGGTGAGTGCGTCGGTCACGCCCTTGAGGTGTTCGTTGAAATGCCCGCCTCGGTCCACTTTGCAACCTGTGCTCGAATTGTGGTTGAAATTCATGAGTTAGTGTTGTTCAAAATCCAGTTTGGATATTTTAAATATATGTCCGTAACTTCTTGTACAACTTTTATGAATAACATAGCAATATCATCCTATTTTGGTGACATGTATAGGCAAGCATGGTGTGGTACGTAGTGTTTGTTGGTCGCGTCTTGGGGATCTATCTAACCCAGGGAAGATTGCTATGCTCAGTCCAAGGCTACGCTAATAATTGTTATAGAAAATACAACACCGAAGGTGAAGTCGCCGTCGCCTACAATGGTGCAAACTAGCCGCCCCCTGAAGATTGAAGAGAAGCCACCCCACATACTTATGAAGATTACGAAATTGCCGCTTAATTGGTTTTGGAAAGATGTCATGCTTTTTATTTATGTCTATGACTCTATGGTCATTGGTGTTTTTATTTTAGAAGTTCATGTAGGCTTAGTTTCTAGAACATTAGGTGGATTTTGTTTTATGTAACCATTAAATCCTGTAATGTTTTGACGATATTAATGTATGATGATTTTTCGGATTTAAAAAAGAGCTGAATTCCACGAATAAATTCAAAAATTTAAAACAAAAACGCCGGGTGGCATGGGCCCGACAAAGGAATGAGCAACAAACCGTAGTGTAACTTACCAAACACTATCGGTTTGAATTACTAACCGTCATAGACGGCGAAACATCACCGCCGGCTGCATTAACCAACCGATAGTCTCCACTCTAATAACGCTGTCGGGTTGAGATCAGCCGGCGGTGTTCACGTAAAGTTTACTTGACGGGTTCAAAGTAAGCCGCCATTGTTAGCTCTTCGATACAATCGGCCGGCCCAGTCTAACCCGATAGTGTTATCCCCCACGCTTACGGCCGGTTCGTTAAAGCCCGACGGTGCTCCCAATATCAACTCGGCGGGCCGACTTCGAACTTGCATTGCTTGGATCAAAAAATGCCGCCAGTCGTGGAACACCCGGCGGTGTTCGGTGATAGTGCGCTGCCGGTTCGATATCAAACCGCAGTCTCTCTCCTAGCACCGCCCGGTGTTTTGACCGGTAGTGTTTCAACCCCACATCACTACCGCTATGGTTCTGCCGGTTCGGTTTTCGGCGGTGAAGGGGGGTTGGAGCCCGGGCGGTGATGGACAATTCTGTAGTAGTGAAAGTGTGTAGTGCAGTTTGTCGACTCATCTTTTCCTGGCTTCATTTCCCATTGTCATTGAAAACATAACATGAAAGTCTGCCGCCTAGAAAGAGGACTCAAGGAGTAGCAAGGAGAAGTAAGGAAGTAGACGCCGCCGCAGCTATTGTGCCAAGTACAATGTCAGAAAGAAGTCATGCCGAAGGCTTCAATTTGGGGTGAAGATGCAGGACGAGCTGCCACGTAGGATTCATGTAGGATATTTTTCCGTCATGGATTCAAATCGCCACGAATGTGCCATGTGTTTGCCAGGGTGGACGCTTGCATGGTGTTTTGTGTGGCTCAATTCGCGTTTCCAAGATCTTTCAGCCCATTTATGACCAGCTGGATCTTTTATTGTTTGGGGCTGATTTGTTTTTGTGGGGTGTTTTTTCAGCCTTTTTGTCGTAATTCAGCCCAGTTCAAATTGTGCTACTAGATTTAAACCCAACTAAAACTAGGCTGCTGCCAAATTTCGCAAAATATAAACATTTCATCCAGAATTTTAGCAAAGTTAATTACCGATCATCAATTAACATTCTCTCATCATCAGTAACAAAATAAAATGGTTACAGATCAGCACATAAATATTCTGAAAATACATTACAACCTTCACGTCTTATACAACATAATTAAAACCTATTCAAAAGCACGTGCGAATACTCAACAGCCACCAAGGGAGATTGATGGCGGTCACTTGGATGATGATTTACCTAGCGCGAAGAAACAGTGTGGCTGAAGCTATAGTTTTCTTTGTTTCTCCTGCCGGTATGGCATTGTAGAGTTGCACACTGTCATGTTTAGCTGGCAGATGTATCCTGCATTCCTGCTGCGGTTGTTTAATGTGGCCGGTAGGAAATATGGTGATGCTATTGAGGTGAAACCATGGAAGAAATTTGGTTGTATATGTACTTTCTTTCTATGAAAAGAAAAGACAAATCTTTATTATTATAATTCATCAGCAAGTATTTGATTGGTCGAAAAGTCATATTGGGAGACTTGATCTGGTGAGAGTTGAGAATAGCCAGGACTGTAGCTTGGTGTTTAACATGGGCTGTGTGATCTATTGTTGATGAAATTCTTGAGTGTAAATCATGATTCTTCTGCCCCATTTGGAACATGGGCTGTTGTTTAACTACTATGACCTATTGTTCACTAGTGGAATACCAAATTTCACTGGCCCCATGCAAAACATTTCAGTGGCGCTACGGTCGAGCAGAGTGCCAGCACAAAAAAATAGTAGGCCCCACTAAATAGCCGCCAGTGATAACATCCTACACTGGCGGTTACTATAACCCAACCACCACAGGTTTGTACTGGCGGGTCCTATAACGGAACGCTAGTGAACTTGCGTTCTTCACTGTCGGTTCTAAAGATTGTATGCGCTAGAGTTATATGGACCTCAGTACTGTCGTTTGTTCTAATTTGGCCGCCTCTAATACTTTCTTTAATGGGCCGCCCGTTTATTTAACTGTTTGTCGGCTGAAGTTTTAATGGGCCGCCCATTAAACTTCATGGATTTACCGCTCATGCTGTCTATTTATTAAAGTGGGCCGGCGGCATGAGCCAGGCCGACCCGAGAGAATGTAACATATAGCTAGCAATATAATTTCTTCTTCTTAACCTCTTGTACTTTTTTTTCTTGGAGGCACCAAAAAATGGTGTCACAGCTGTACAAAACTGATCAGTCACTAATCATGATTAGCACTGCAATAATATAGTGGACGATTTAAAATATATATACAGTCTATAATTTCAATAAAATTGATTATATTGTTTTATGGGAGCTCATTGAAAATGCATATCTTTAATAAATCGTTTTTATAAAACCCGCCCAATTTGGATATGGCCACCTTATTGGTTAAGTGCAAAATGGTTAGAAAGAAGGTGATATGGCGGTACTAACCTGATATGGCTGAAAGGCAAAGACTTATAAGTTGGCTCCACCCTTGCTTAACCAACAAGGTGGTACTAAACATGTGCACTATGCACTCATAGGCCCCCTCTTGGGCCACATCCAAATTGGGCCGGTGTTACAGTTTTTATATGAATTAATGTTCCAAAAATTTAAAGACTAATGTTATATAAATTTGCAGCTCATATCATTATTCCTATTAAAAATTTGTATTAATAGTTGTGCGTTGAGATAAATTTGGATTTTAGTTAGTAATACTTGTAGTTGTAGCACATATCATTATTCATTTTAAAGCCCAACCTTTTATAGAATTAGAAATTTGTGAACGCCTCTCTATTGATAATGACAATGTTGGTTGATGTAGGTTTAAGTGTCCAGGACATTTGAAGGGGCACCTCATGAAGTTTCGAAGTTACAGAACATATCAGCTGCATATTTATAGATTTTAGTTATATGAGAAATTTCCAATTTGCCGCACGGCTTGTATATGTTTATTCCTTGCTTGAACCGGATGTCGCTATGTGGCAGTCTTTAGTTCCACGATCTTGTAAATCTATGCAAATTAATGTAATCACGTATCAGTACTAAATTTTTCTGTGTTACTAAGTTTCAGATAGAGAAAATATCAATTCTGAATTCTCTGTGTTTTTCTGATTATTTTGACTATATTTTTGTGGTCCGGAATTTGTACCCCTGTGTTTCCCAAATGGTACCCGGTAATTTTCCCCCCAAGGGGATTCCGTCTCCTGAGGGGGGCCAGGGGTGGCAAGTGCAGCCGAGAAAAGCCCAGGGTGCCTAAAGACACGTGAATTTGGCGACCTGTACCCAAACGAGCCCTCAGTGATGACAATAGGTCCGTGTGGAATGATTCTGAATATGCGTCGTGAATCCGTGGAAAAAGAATTTTTCTTGACGTTTTTGACCTGGTCGGTGGAGTGGAATTGGCAAAAGCCAAGCCGCAAATCAGGCCGGCCGTGCCCACTTTGGCACCCCTCTCCCCTAGAGCCGGTAGCCGGGCGGCGAAGCTCTGGGCCTCTGGCCTCCGTCTCCCGTGAGAGAATCGGATGAGATGGACCTCGACACTGCTCCGTTCAGCATCAACATTCAGCCCCTCCCGTGTCATGAATCGGTTGGATTCCGCATGACACGCGTGGCTGCCGCGCGGCGTTGGGGCGGCGGTAGCAAATTTTGGAGATGGCGTTCGGGCGGTGTGACGGCGATGGTGGCGGCGATAGTGACGACGATCGGGGCGGCGGATGATGACGACGCTGATGAAGAACGATGAGGTAGAAGATGATGAAGATGGCGGTAGCGCCTTCAGGCGGGACGAAGGGAACGGCGATGGCGAGGACTGCGTGGGTGGCGGCGGCGGTGGCGCAAGCCGCAGCGGCGGCGGTGGCGCGCAGCCGCAGCGGCAGCGTGGGCAGTGGCGGCGACGGCGCGCTGCGGCGCCGCGTGGGGTTAGGAGATTGAGAGCTGGAGGGTTTTTGGGTGTTACCTCTTTTAATTTTTCTGATTAATTCCCAAATGATTACAGCTCCCTTGTATTTATAGTCCGGGGAAGACTTGCACGCTAAGCAATCTCTAGAAGGTTTCCTTATAGATTGGAATACCTCTCTTACAAGCAACCTATTTATTCCCTATTTTATTCCTATCTTTATTTCCTAAATATCTATTACTTAATGATGAAGCTGATGACGCGATGACGACGGAAGGTGGCGACGGCCGGCCAGGCCTGGCCGTGCACACGCGCACCCCCTAGGGGGGCTTTGTGTGCCATGCATGGCCCATGGGCCCCACCTTGATTTGGGTCATGACATTTCTCATCCCTTTTTCGAACAACGCCGTCCTTGCGCCAGGTTCTGCATGGTCGCCGTCGTTGATGGGGCGATTGAAGCGGCATTGTACGAAGACTGTCGCATTATACGGGGAATGAGCTGGATGAAGGTGAGGTTGGTAACCTTTAATCCGATGGATGGAAGTCCGTAGCTCTCCGTCCCATAAGATTGTCGAAGATGCCGGTGAGGTAGTGATTGTTGTTGTCGAAGAAGAAGACTCACCGATGGAAAGAAGATATCCGGTGGTTCCTCCACAGCCGCTTGTTTGTCGTGAAGCCCGCATGAATGGCGAAGTCGTCGGGAGGTGAACGCCAATCACCTCAAAGCGTTACAACCGATGCTCCTGCCGGAAGCTTGTTGGTTCCGGCTATGTAGTATAGCTCGTGATCCATTGATGTAGCAAGTTGAGGTGGAACGAGAGCCTCCAAGATTGTGACAAGGTCGACGAGGTAAGGGGTTGATGTGGGTGGCATGTACCTCTTGTCGTCGTCGGTGAAGCTCACAAGTCGAGGCTTGCTGAAGATGAAAGCGTCGAACTCTTGGGCGAGGTGGATTGTCGTGCTCTCCACTGTGGGCGCCGCCGCTGGTGCATTGCAACCCACGGCTTGTTTGCGAAGTCGTATTGGACGTGGATGTCGTTGAGGAACATGGGAGCCAACTGGTTTGGCTCTAGAGTTGTCCCGGCTGCCATAGCCGAAAGTAGACGATGGGTCGATGGTTGTTGGTGTTGCCGTTGATGGGCGACCCAAAACCGCGAGTGAGGCACCATGCTACGGTGTATCCGTTCTCCGTGGCGCCTTCGTGGTGGTGCGGTAGAGGAGCCAAAGAAAGAGGAGTGTTGTTCGCCACTTGGGCAGCGGTGTACTGATGTTCGGGGCGTGGTGCTGATGGTGTCGCCGTTGCTCGATCTGCAGCTTGATTGATGGTGTTCTCCACCATTGTTGATGTCGGCGCAGATGTCCAGCAGGTGTAGCGGTCGTCGTCATCGGCGGTCGGCGAAGTGAACGACCGTCTCCTTGGCGGCGCCCGGGGGCATCGGTGTTCTCATTGGCTGTGGTGCCCATGCGGGGCGTCGTGCTTGCCGGTGTCGAGGTTGGCCGCGAGAGGGGTCGCCGTGGTTCATGCCCTTGTAGTTGTTGTCGATGGTAGGCATGGCGGTCGCGTGGTCGACGTCGGGGGGTCATCGGGCGTTGGCGTCCTTGAGGACGCCGTTCCGCTCATGGCGCCCATGGTAGCGTCGTCGTCGTTGATGTTGTTGGTGATGTCGTCGACGGTACGGTGTTGAAGATGTCCCGTTGGTGAAGGTGTTGTCGTTGTTGGTCATGTTGTTGTCCGTGATGACGGGACGCGTCGGGGGTTGAGATTGGCGACGCTGGTGTTGACGTCGGGCGGCGTCGTTGAGTCATCCTTGTTGGCACTCCAGATGTTCCCAACGTCAAAGATGATGTTGCTAGTGACCGGAGAACTTATCTGTTGCCATTGTAGTAGCCACGAGACGTTGGCCTAGTTAGGTAGGCTTTTCGTCGAGCACACGCGGGCGTCGGTGGTAGCCTCGATTTGATCCGATTCGGATCGCGGCGCTGGGGCATCCTTGGGGTAGGCGTGCTTTCGTTGCTTGCAGCGTCTGTGATCGAGGAGGGGCGATGTCGGGCGGCGCCATGGGGAGGCATCGTTGTGCGTCGGTGGCACCCCGTGGTAGGAGCGTCGTCGAGGAGGTCGACCAACTTGGCGTGGCTGCCGTTAAGCGCTGTCGGACAGCATGGTCGCGTGCAGCGGTGTTGCAACTGGCCTGGCCACCGGTCATCGTGGATGTCGAGGGCGGTGTTGTCGTCCATTGCGGTAGCGCCCAAACTTGCGTCGTCCTTGGTGGTCGTCGTAGCGGGGCTGGTCGAGCTTCTCCGGGAGGGCGGTGAAGTTGGCCCGGATTACCCTCATAAAATTAGCACACTCGCAGATCCCCACCGGAGCTCGGCGATCTTGTGGCTGTCCATCGGATCTTGGCGTTGGTGGTGGTCGGAAGCCGTCGGTGGTGGGAATCGTTCTCGTCTCCGATACCAAATGTCATGAACCGGTTGGATTCGGCATGACACGTGGCTGCCACGCCGCCGGCGCAGGCTGGATATGGCGCTCGGGCGGCGTGATGACGTGGGGCTGATGAAGAACGATGAGGTAGAAGATGATGAAGATGACGTGTAGCAGCTTCGAGCGCATTTAAGGGAACGACGATAGCGAGGACTGCGTGGGTGGCAGCGGTGGTTGCCCAGCGGGCGGCGGCGGTGGCCGGCCAACGCGGCGTCGCGTGTAGGGTTAGGGAGATTGAGAGCTGGAGGGTTTTTGGGTGTTACCCCTTTTAATTTTTCTGATTAATTCCCAAATGATTACAACTCTCTCGTATTTATAGTCCGGGGAAGACTCGTACGCTAAGCAATCTCTAGGAGGTTTCCTTATAGATTTGAATACCTCTCTTACAAGCAACCTATTTATTCCCTATTTTATTCCTATATTTATTCCCTAAATATCTATTACTTAATGACGAAGCTGATGACGCGATGACGATGGAAGGCGGCGGCGGCCGGCACCCCCTAGTGGGGCTTTGTGTGCCATGCATGACCCATGAGCCCCACCTTGATTTGGGTCATGACATCCCGGCTGCCTTTCTCGGCGAATACAAATCGGGTCGGTCCCTCGCTGCCGTCGACTCCGGCAAGAATCCCTCGGCACCGAGGCCTCCAAGCTCAAGTAAGCTCCTCTCATCGCCGTGTATTTTCTCTCCTCCAGTAATACTTTACCCGATCTAATATCCCTACTTTTCTCTTCTTTGTTAATATACGAGTAGACTGACTGTAATACAAGTAGTCCAGTAATTAAGCATGCAGGAATGTATCCAATACTTATTCGGACACATAGAGTACTCCCCTCCCTCCCACATTATCTGTTTTTTTAATTTCTGTGCCGCATGTTTGACACAATTTATAGAAAATACAGGCAACATTTGTATCTTAAATAAATTTATTAAAAAACTAAATTCAAATATCTTCCCAATGATACTAATTATGTATCATAGATATTAATGTTTTTAATATATATTTTGTTAAAGTTATTTTTAGGGAACCAAAAGTGACAGATATTTTGGGACGAAGCGAGTAACACGCAGGTGGAACCAGTGTCATTGGTAGGTCTGATTCTTTTGCTGGAGGACTGCTTTTAGCCCAGCTGGTAGTGTTGCTTCTGTGTTTCGGATAACACGAGGCTATGTAAAAGATGACTAATGATGTAGACTCTCCAAGAATAGAGAGCGAAGGTAGAGGGATGGAGAGCTAACTAATTTATAGAGAGTCATGTAGAAACTATTAGATGATGTATTTTTAATAATAGCTACAATTTAGCTTTACAACACTATTTGGGTCTCTCGAGGGCGACCTGAGCATCTGAGCCAACCCCAATTGGAGAATCACTTGAACGATGGTAATGTGTACCTAAAACCTGACTGGAGTACTAACGGAGGCTGGTCATCTCGACGACGACACAGCTTGCAACCCCACTCTGCTGCTACGGCTCCGTGGAAATTTTATTTAGAGGGGCACAAAATGCTAGTGCGCCACTTTGAGATTTTGGTAGGTTTACTTTAGCGTACCGCACTATGATAATTGTAATAGTCACGTGATTCAGAACCCTGTACTACTGCGCTCCATTCTATGTTGCAAGTCGCTTTAGATTTGTACTAACGGAAATTTAGACTGAATTTATAGAAAAATATATATCAACATGTATAATATCAAGTAATTGCAGTGTCAAAGCATATTTCATCTGTTGTCAAAAAAAAAAAAAAAGAGCATATTTCATCATGGTGCATCGATCAATTGAATCTAGTTGGGTGTCATGGACGTTTGTGTATCTTTCTATAATCAAAGCTAAAAGAAATTTATTTAGAGCAACTCCAGGAGCTCTCTAAAAATTGACGCTCAAATCTCTTTATTAGGGCATCTTTTTAGTAGTTGTTCATCTGAAAATAGTTTCCACCACAACATCTCCTTAATATTTGCATCCAAAAATGCACCTGCGACACACACGTGCCCGTAAAAACTATTTTGTCGCATACACTAAATTATATACAACGTCAACTTTGCCAACTAATTAATTGAATATAATGAGAACAAGTGGCAATATTCTTTACATATATACATACTCCCTCCATATTTGTAAAAGAAGTCATTTAGGAAAGCGACACGGTCTCAAAAACACAAGTTTGACCTCTTCTTATTATAAAAATGTTTATGAAAATGTGATATATGTATACTTTTTATGAAAGTATTTTTTTAATATAAAGACAAAAATATTTTGATATAATTTCATATTTACAAACTCAACAACTTAAAAGTTATTGATAATGCTTAGATCAAGTGTTTTTGCTTTCTTGCTGTTACTAACTAGGAAGGTTCTAAATTGGGCTCGCCATTACTATGGATATGGATGTATAGGTTCTAAATTCTGATGTATATGTTCCTTCCTTCCTAGTAACAGAGGTCAAGATACACAGAGATGTCATGTAAAAAACTATGGATATGGATATACATCAATAATTGATAACTTTATCATAAATGTTTAGATACCGCATATCATTATGCCTATTGTGTTAGAAAATGAGCAAAAAGAGGAAAACATACCATTTAATATGAAAGCACGTGTTTATGGACTTGTATTACTAATTGCATGTCCTTGTTCCAATGGGCAGTCTGTTGTCAGAAAAGATGTTTGACTCACGCGGCACGACTTGATGGCTTGACGATCCAAGTCTACGCTCTGAGTCAAAAAAAAAAAATCTGAGTTAAAAAAAAATATCTACGCTGGCCCAGTCGTTGTCACAGACTTGCAATCAAACGAATTGGAGACACTATATATCATCATAGCATATATATATGCTACTTATATTATTTAGTTGTTCCAAGATTTTGTCTCCAAACCACAGACCACCAAATGCTACCTAGTAAGTAACAATGGCGACAGTGAGAGTCAGCTGCCGTTCCTCCTCCGGCCTTAACGCCGTCTCGTGCAGCAGCCTGATCTTCTGTTGTTTATGGATGCTACTGTCCATCCATGTCCCGGGGGCTGGCTCACTGTCCTTCAACCTCAGCTTCTCCCAACCACAGAGCCCTGCTAACCTCCATGAATTGCTCAACTGCACGGCGATGCGACCATCGATACGTAAGGGCTTCACCGACAAAAGACATAGGTGAGCAACCAGCCAAGTGGAGCGTCGGCGGGCACAATATGTGGAAGCAATGCGGCTATGGGACAGAGCTAGTGGCGAGATGGCCAGCTTCAACACCACGTTCCACTTCAACATAACGCCGGTTGGCGGTGGTTTGAGTGGCGGCGGGCTGGCCTTCTTCCCTCGTCCCTCCCGAAGTCTGGTATGCCCGCCTCACGCAGCAGAGGGGGCGCTTTTGGCATCCTCCCTAGGGAGTCCGAGTAATGGAACCATACCAGGATCATCGCGGTGGAGTTTGACACCTTTCGTAATCATGATTACGCCCGATATAGCGGCGACCATATCGAATCAACGTCAACTCGCTCAACTCCACGGCATCCACCAACATCACATCGCAAAAACAATAACCTCAAGTCCAATTTCACCAAGATGGCCGCCGTCGGCTACAACAATGTCACCAAGTTGCTAGTAGCTGATCTCAACATCAACAACACATGGTACAACGTCAACAAAACTATCGATCCGAGCAAGTACCTGCCGGAGAATGTCTCGTGGGCTTCTCACGGCGACCGCAACTACACCGAGCTGCACAAGATAAATGGTCATTCACATCCACCCCCTGCAAGAACCTGACAAAGATCCGTAATCCCAAGAAGAGATCAGTGCGAAGAAACCTCGATCATCGCCGTGCTAGTGCCTCTGCTATTTCTCTTGGCATGTGCAGCCGTGGCTTTGCCTTTCTAGTACGGCAGCGGCGAAGCGCAAGAGAAGAAGAAGATCCCAAGCAAGAGGAATGCCACCACCACCACCAAATGGAAGCGGCGACGACGGCGACAACGATTACCAAGAACAAGATGACAGCGAGGGCCGAGCTCGAGAGAGGAGTGCCCGGCGCCCCAGCGTATAGGCGTGCCGCGATCCGCCACCGCCACCAACAACTTCGAAGATGGCAAGCTCGGTCCGCGGTGGCCGAAGCGTCTACGGTAGGCTCGCCGTTGCGGGCGGCGCCCGGTGGCCCATCAAGTTGTTATCATCGGACTCGTCGGCGCAAGGGAGAAAGGGAGTTCGAGGCGGAGGTGAGGATCATCACCCGCTCAAGCATCGCAACCTCGTGCAGCTCCCGGCTGGTGCGACAACCACCATGGCCTCTTGCTCGCCTACGAGCTGGTGGCCCAAGGCAGCCTAGACAGGCATCTCCACAAAGCGACAACAAACTGGAGTTTTTGACGTGGCCACAAAGGTAAACGGAATCTTTATGGCGATGATTGTGGTTGTGATTGTTATGAGAATATTTAGTCTAGCTTGATCTCCTTTTACCAAGCACTGATTTTTAAGGTACTACATACACGTAGGTACCAGATCATCCTCGGCTTGGGCTCCGCATTGCGGTATCTCCATCAAGAGTGGGAGCAGTGTGTGGTGCACGGTGATATCAAACCAAGCAACATCATGCTTTGGATGAGTCCCTCAGCACCGGCTCGGTGACTTTGGCACGGCGGGCCTCGGCGACCATGGCGCGCGCGGTGGCACACCACCAGGGCCGTGATGGGCACGCTGCGGGATACATCGACCCAGAGTTTGTCAACACGGCCCACCCAAGCACCTACTCCGACGTCTATAGCTTTGGCATCGTGCTCCTTGAGATCGTCTCCGGTCGGTTCCCTGTGATCCTTCTTGAAGGCGGCGCACGCCGTCATGGTCAAGTGGATGTGGGGCACATGCGGCGGAATCGCGATCCTTGACGCGGCGGACAAGCGGGCCGAGGGCGGCCGGGCAACGAGGTCCACGATAGGTGCATGGAGAGGGTGCTCATCGTCGGGCTGTGGTGCGCTCACCCTGATCGAGAGCGGCGGCCATCCATCGAGCATGCCATGCACGTTCTACAATCGGAGGACGCCCGGGCTTCCCGAGCTCACACCGCAGATGTATAGGACGGTGCCTGAGTTCGCCGTCACTGGTCATGCTATCGGCGCCTTGTCCGTTCAGAGCTCCTCTTCGATGACCACGACAACCAGTAGCCACTCCAAGGTCTTTTCCGATTCAGCGTCCTCGACCTAATTGCTCCGAGATTCAAAAGAGCTGGCTTGATTTACATTCATCACTGTTGTACTTCACTTAAAAAAAATCATCTGTTGTAGTTCTTCACTTGAAGCTGTAAGAATGAGAGAGTGCTTGGGTTAACGTGATTGCCTATCTTGGCCTCTCACGGCTACATGTTATATAGATGGGAATTGACCCCAACGTGGGCATTACAGAATGTGCATGTTTACATATGTTGGTAAACCATAACTCTAGCACTAAGACCAGCCATGCTAGGACCGGCATTAACTCTATGATGATCCGTGACACACTCTATACTAAATATAGCTTACATCATTCTCATTCACATATTCTATTTCTAACACCCTCCCTCAATTGCAACCACTTCGAAGGTTGAGATTGTCTCTAAATTTCTTCAACTTTATAACTAGAAGTGCTTTTGTAAAGCCATCTGCTAGTTGGTCGGCTGCCGAGTGTTGCGGCCTTTACCGAGCGCCAAAACGCGGGCCCATGGCAAAGGTCAAATTTGCCGAGAGCTTTAAGCTCACCGCTCGGCAAAGGGAGCACTTTGCCGAGCGCAGGCGCTCGGTGAAGAAACCCACTCGGCAGAGCTAACTTTTCGCTGACGGCTGGCCCTCGGTAAAGAAACACTGTCGGCAACGCGTGACGCTGTTGTATGTGACAGTAAATTGTCGGCGTCACCGTTAGGCGCTCGGCAAATCTGTGACACCTTTGCCGGCGCCAGGGTGCAATGTGTGCTTCGGCAAAGAGGAGATTTGCTTAAGTGTCTTTGCTTTGACACTCAGTAAACAACATTTTTCTTTGATTTTCGTAACCAATTTTTTCTATAGCTTTGGTACAGTAAATGTGACGACATATTGTAGTTTGGCATTTTTTGTACTTTTGCAATAAAATGAAGAGATATAATTTTAAGTTTATACACTTTTAAGTTTATTATGTTTCAACTAAATACATGAGGTGTTAAAAGAAATAATAATCTAAACATGTAGAAATAAAAATATGGAACCTAAATTTCTCACAAATATCAATATCATTTTGCCATTAGATTGGTAGACTATAATCTCTATTGCAAATAATAATAGTTGTTGTGTCTAAGGAATTAATATGCTTAAAATTTAGTGGAAAATCAAAAATTAGGTTCATATCATCAAAATTTAAACTAGAGCTAAAACTATCATAGTAAAAACAAATGTTGCAACTAAATATATATTGAGAGGTGCTATGTAAAGAAAAAATCTAGACATGGATGCAAAACAAAAACAATATTTGGTTTATTATCATAATTGAAGAATATAGACTACTGTTATATAGTTATTGTTTTAGAACATTAATGAAGTATTTTATTAGTTAGCGTCTCATAAGATTCTAACCCATGCTCGGGTTGGTGAACTAGTATTTTTATAAGCAAAATGAGCAGGGCCAGTAGTATCTCAAAAATCATCCATGTTTGTTTGATTCCTTGACTTCGTTTATATTACTGTACTTATTAGTTTATACTGTGCTGGAGATGGTGATTGTTGTTAGTTAAGTGCGGTGACAACTGGTCCATGTGGAATGATTCCGAATATGCGCCCTGAATCCTTGGAAAAAGAATTTGTTTTTCTTCACGCTTTTTGACCTGGTCCGTGGAATTGGCAAAAAAGCCCAAGCCTAAGCGGGCCGGCCGTGCCCATTTCGGCACTTCCCAGTGCACCCCTCTCCCCGTAGAATTTCCTGATTCATTTCTTTGGTGAGATACATGCATCTGTCCCAAGAACACCACCTAATACAATGATTTCATTTATACAATACGCTAGCTCCGGACTTATATAGTGCAGTGGGTCAAGACTTCATTAGCATTGTTAAGAGCAACTCCAACTATCCCTCCTAAAAATAGATAGCTAACTTATAAAATTTGAGAGCCCAAATTTAAAATTAACTCTAGTGAAATGAAATGTACTCCTATTTTCATTTAAAATGTGGATAGGAGGCTCCTATACCTAGCTAGCTATAGGGGCTTGTGCGGGAATTTTAGGAGGGCATAAAAAATTTAGGAGCTCCACTAGTGTTATTCTCAACTAGAAAATAGGAGGCTCCACTGGAGTTGCTCTAAGTCCGCTACTCTCGGCCCCCATTAATACAGAGTTTGTGTCTGGCGGTCTCAGGATTTTTTTTAAACACCCGGTTACCCGGCTATATCAATAAGCAAGAATGGAGTTTACAGCCTAAGCATGAGGAGCGCCAATCCCCAACACCCAGCAGACCGCTGTGGAGGGCCAAAAGAAATAAAGCTAACTAATCACAAATGTTTGGACAACAGGGCATGGTCTCAGGAAAATTATACACTTCCTCAATTAATAAATCATAAAGTTGATGAAACTCAAGAACAGCCTGACTTAGAATGATTCTAGGAGCTGATTAGTTTAGGACAGATGGAGTACAAAGCTCGGCCGCTCTATGACTTTCAAAGAATGAGATAGATTTTGAATCCACATCTGCCACAACTCTCAACCAATAGATGGACCTTGACTCTCATCACCCACATCTCGCATATGGTTAGTGCCTCGGCTCAGCAGCTTCGATTCAGTCCTTCATCTTCGTCGACTGGCTCGAACATGGTGCCTTGGCAACCTAGCTTGCCAATCAGTGGCTCCCTAGATCTGATATAGTCGCAGGCCACAAAAGGTATACTTGAAACATTTTGCTCGATCAGTTTTTCAAAGTTCATTTGGGGCATCTAATTTGAGATTAATTTCCTTTTTTTTCTTTGATAGTGGTGTTGGTGTGTATATAGAGTCAACAATATGAATGTTGGAATTTTACTGTTGTTCGCCGTGGGCTTCTCAGCGGCGACTGGCAGCTACGCCGAGCTGCACGCATGGTCATTCACTTCCACCCTGCAAGAACCACCAGCAATGGCGCCGCTGCCGCCTCTGACACCTGACAGCGTCCAGAATCCCAAGGAGAGATTAGAGGAACAACACTCATAACCTCGGTGCTAGCGTCTCTGCTGTTTCTCTTGGGGTGTGCAGCCGTTCTGGCCTTTCTAGTATGGCAGCAGAAACGCAAAAGAAGAAGATCGTCGGGAGGAAGAAGAATGCCACCATATGGAAGCAGCGACGACGACGACGAGTACCAAGAACAAGACGACAGCAGGGCCAAGCTCGAGAGAGGAGTGGCTGCCAGCGGCCCCAGGCGATTCACATACCGCGAGCTAGCCGCCGCCACCAATAACTTCGCTGAGGATGACAAGCTCGGTCGTGGTGGCTTCGGCAGCGTCTACAGGGGTAAGCTCGCCGTTGCGGGCGAAGAGCGCCCAGTGGCCATCAAGTTGTTATCATCAGAGTCGTTGGCGCAGGGGAGAAAGGAGTTCGAGGCGGAGGTGAGGATCATCAGCCGGCTCAAGCATCGCAACCTCGTGCAGCTCCTGGGCTGGTGCGACAGCCATCACGGTCTCCTGCTAGTCTACGAGCTTGTGGCCCAAGGAAGCCTCGACAGGCATCTCCACAGCAGCGACAGCGAGAGCTTTTTGACGTGGCCGGACAGGTAAACAACATCTTTCTGATGATTGTGATTATTGTGATTGTTGTGAGAATATCTAGTCTAGCTTTATCGATCTCTTTTTAGTTTTACCAAGCACTTATTTTTTAAGGTGCATATACCCATAGGTACAAGATCATCCTCGGCTTGGGCTCCGCGTTGCGGTATCTCCATCAGGAGTGGGAGCAGTGTGTGGTGCACGGTGACATCAAGCCAAGAAACATCATGCTGGATGAGTCCCTCAGCACGAGGCTCGGCGACTTTGGCCTGGCCCGGCTCGGCGATCACGGTACACGGTGGCACACCACCAAGGCCGTGATGGGCACCGCAGGATACATCGACCCGGAGTTCGTCAACACGGCCCACCCCAGCACCTACTCCGACGTCTACAGCTTTGGCATCGTGCTCCTCGAGATCGTCTCCGGCCGGTGCCCCGTCATCCTGCTGGAAGGAGGCACGCACTTTGTCTTGGTCAAGTGGATGTGGGGCCTGTACGGCCGGAACGCGATCCTCGACGCAGCGGACGAGCGGCTGAGGGCCTTGAACGAGGTCGACGACAGGTGCATGGAGAGGGTGCTCATCGTTGGGCTATGGTGTGCCCACCCTGACCAGAGCGAGCGCCCGTCCATCGAGCAAGCCATGCACGTTCTACAATCGGAGGACGCCAGGCTTCCCGACCTCACGCCGCAGATGTACAGGACGGTGCCTGAGTTCGCCGTCACAGGTCGTGCTATTGGCGCCTTGTCTGTTCAGAGCTCCTCTTCGACGACCACGACGACAACCGGTGGCCACTCCAAGGTTTCTAACGAGTCAGCGTCCATGGCCTTGCTCCAGGATTCAAAAGACTTGGCTTGATTTACATTCATCACTGTTGTATGGGCTGCCCTGGTCTGTGGACAGCTGTGTGAGTATTATACATTGACTGTGAAATTACACATTCATTACTGTTATTCTTCACTTGAAAACAATCCTCTGTTGTAGCCCTTCACTTGAAGCAACCTTTTTTTTTTTTTTTTTTTTTTTTTTTTTTTTTGAGCCTCTCTAGCCCCTCCCCTACTGGTGGCTGTGTACTCCGGCCTCGGCATCCACCTCCAAACCACTGGTGACTGCCGTGGCCCCAGCGTCCACCTCTATACCCGGACAGCCTCCATTGTTCCCATCCCGGGGCTTTTCGGGATGAACAAGCCTTCCCCAAGCATAGCTGCCACGTGCAGCGACGATGCCGCCACACTTGTTCACCACGTTGTGCGGGCGGCTGGTGGCCATCGGCTCGCTCATGTGTCTGCCGTTGGCGCCTCCTCTTGAGCGGGGGCGAGGCGGGGGTAGGCTCTTGTTCTCGGATCTGGGGTGTACTTGTCCTTGGATTAGACTTTGACCGCTGGAACTAACACGAAATCTAAACCGCGGTGTATTCGGGCCAGGCACTCGGCAAAGTTAGGGAATCTGGTAGTTCTCACGCGTGCGCCTACGGCGTACATTGCGGGAGCTGTTTTGGTGTCATTGCGGATGCACCTTGATCCCGCCTCTTAGGTGTCGGATATATGGGCCGGGGGGTACCTACACCGCCCTTATATCTGACCATATCAAACTATTAGCCAAGAGGCCATCAAGGAGGAGGCCCACGAGGGCTGAAGTGGTCGATCCCAACTCTCTCAATCCAATCTACTATGTAGCAAGGAGCAACAACCCCTATAACCAAGCATACGAATACAAACAAGAATTGCTCCCTAGAGTAGGGTTTAGCACACGCCGTTATTGAACCAATATAAATCCTTGTCCTATGTGTCACCATGTGATTCTATCATTGCGATACATTGACATAATACTGCCGGAGCAAAGTCTTCCGACAGGTTGATACTCCCTCCGTCCTAAAAAGACGTCGCCGTGGGATGCGTGCCATAAGTTTGACTCAATTTATAGAAAATACGTGCAACATTTAAATTTTCAAATAAATTTATTAAAAAACTAGACTTAAAGATCTTTCCGATGATGCTAATTACTTAGCATAAATATTTTTATATTTTAATATATAATTGCCGGCATTTATGTCTCGGGAAGCGTAGTGACATTTTTTAGGGACGGAGGGACTAGGCGATGCACCATGTTGCTGCACGCCACCATGGCTGTCACGCCCACTCTCTCCGTGACTCATGTGTCCATGCCCGGTCAACCATCGGCGTAGAAGTCTCCTCTTGTTTTATGGAAGATACTTTATCGTTGTTATCATGATTGGTCTCCTCTCTAGGGGATGCTTCACTACCCCTCGCGGATGCTTTGCCGTCCAAGTCATTTGGTGGATGCTTTGCCATGGAAGTCGCTTCGTCGTTGTGGTTGCTTCGAGGGGGGCGGTTGTGCCTTCGAGGTCCCTTCTCAGGAGGATGCTTTGTCGTCGAGGTCACTTGGTGGATGCTTTGCCATTGAAGTCGCCGTCGTTGTGGTTTCTTCGAAGGGGGGTTGTGCCATCGAGTCCCTTCTCAGGAGGATGCTTTGTCGTCGAGGTCACTTGGTGGTTGCTTTGCCATTGAAGTCACTTTAGTGGTTGTGGTTGCTTCGAGGTGGGCGGTTGTGCCATCGAAGTCCCTTTCTCAGGAGGATGCTTTGCTGTCATGCTTATGCTTGTTTCCTTTTGATGCCATGGTTATATCTTATCTGTAGGCAGCCATTGTGTTAATGTCTTTTTTCCCATAGGTTGAGTATTTTAGGGTTCTGGAGTTGAGGGTTCTTTCCTGTGTTACTTTTCTTCTTACTAATTTGCTTTATATATACCAGGTGATCATCTACTACCAGCTTGGTGGCTTGTAATCTGGATAGGGATATAGACGAGTGGACAACGATAAGACAGCTTCGTTAGGACTCCCTAGGAATGGCTGGTTCCTCATTTGTCGTCGCTGCTCACTGCTGATGGCGGCTTCAAATGGTAGAGCTGGGACTTGGGCGGGCCAGGCCGGCACTCTCATGCTTGGTGCCGCTTCGGATCGTGCCCCTTAGACACGGGAAGCACATCGGGCCGTGCCAATATGACACGTCAATTTTTTCTTCGCCCAAGCATGGCCGTGGTGCCGGCGGCACAACCGAAGGCGTGCTGGCCCAAGCACGACCCTCGAAATATCTCCACTACTTCTCTTTTTGTGGTGTGATATAAAAAAAATTATGTATGTTGTGTATACTATTTTAATGAAGTTTTAATGATTTTTCATAATCTATTTAAGTATTAGATGAGAGGTAGTACTGTGAATGCTATAAAATTATGTAGAGTAATAAAAGTGTGTATGTGCCACATTAGTATCGTGTCAGCCCAAACACGGCCCAAAGTGCGGGCCGTGCCATGTAATCCATCGTGCCGAGATCCTAGGCACGGCACGGCCCTCGTGTTAGGTGTCGTGCCAGCATGGCCCAAAATAATTAGGTAATGCGTCGCCGTGCTTCGGTCGCGTGCCAAAAGTCCGTGCTATGGTCCGCCTCCTCAAATGGCGCGGCAAGTCCGAGCTCTATCAAATGGTGACCAACATTTCAGATTCGAGTTGTTGTACCAAGCAGCGCAGGTTGTAGCGGGCGTCCGCAATCCTACTTTCGTTCTCCCCGCAAAGCCCGGCGGAGAAATGCAGGACAATCATACCGGATTACGGGGAAAAAATCTGTTTCCCTTTTTACGACCTTAAACCTAATTCCATCTATCTTAGTCACCCTCTGATTTTCAATCACAATGATTGCAATAAAGCTTATGATTTCATTATACAAAAGTTTAAGGGTAAGCTAAACTGTGTCAAAGCAAATAAGTTGAATCATGTTGGTCGGCTTTGTTACATTAATTTTGTCCTCAGCGCTATCCCAATATATTACATGGCCACCATCTTGTTTTCAAAAACCTTCATTTCCAAAATTACACCAATCATCAGCAACTTTTGGTGGTCGGGTGTTAGAGAGGACAATTCCTCTTCTTCCTTTCATTTTAGATCTTGGCAGGATATTTGTAGACCAAAGGAGGAAGGAGGTTTAGGTATTCGGAATCTTTTTTACAAGTTAACGTAAGTCTCATCCTCCATGCTTGCTGGAATGTGGCAATAGGTAAAAATCCTTTTCTCTCTACTATTCTCAAGGCTAAATATCACAGCTCGTCTAGTTTCTGGATTGCTAAGACCTCCAGGTCTAATTCGGCCTTCTGGGCTTCCATAATGAAGGTAAAGGACATCTTGATTAAAAATTGTGCCATCAAAATTGCAAATGGCTCATCTAGCATCTGGTCTACCCCATGGTGTCCCATTTGGAAAGAAATACATAGCCATATCAATTTTTCCTATTTCTGTTCCTAAGCTCCCCTGAAAAGATCTCTGATCTTTGGCATGCCAATTCAAATACTTGGAATTTTAACTTCATCAATGAAGTCTTTGATCAAAATGTGAGTATGGCTATCACTAATACAATACAAGTTCAACAGCAAGGTGAAGATACTGTCATTTGGAAGCCCTCTTCCAAAGGAATTTGTTCCACCAAAGAGGCTTTTAAATTCCTCAACAGAAATGATACGGTCCAACTCCTCTAAATGGACCAAAATCTATTTCTCATCAGTGCAGCAGGTGAGAGAGCAGGTAAGCATAGTTCAAAAATAGACAATAATTGTTCTAGATGTTATATTGATGAAAATGACGGCCACCTTTTCTTTAAATGTGACTTTGCTAGAGCTGTCCGGTTCTCCTTCTCTCCCCCTCTAAAGTCCTCCTCCCTTCCCTGATGAGCGGGATGGCATACAAAATATTCTCTCTAATCTTATTACGAGATCTATGCCTTGATACTATTTTCAATTCTTTCCTTACTACTACTGTGGTACATTTGGATTGCAAGGAATGACCTAAGATTTAATAAGAAACATTGGTCTCCTAAACAAATTCATTATGTTGTTCAATCCTATCTCCAAACTCACATTGCGAGGAAACAAAGGCTTTTACTGAAAATACGGATGAGATGGATTCCCCAGGTGGAAATGATCGACAACTTGCTTCTCGCAACAACCATACTGGAGTTGACTATGTAGTCAACCATATCATAAAAGACACTAATTCTAGTGTCTTCAAGGAAAAAAACTCTGATCCTATTGCAATTGGAGTTCTTGATTTTACAGTCACTCAAGGGAATATAAACTCAATTTGGAGAGAGCTGATATTATTTGTTTTTCTGATGCCTCCCTCCCTCCCCGATAACGACTTATTTCAACAAAAGAACTGCAGGCATAGGCATTGTCATTATTGACAAAGCCTCTTTGCCTTAAATTTCATTTTATGGTGCAGGTTAATCAATGTTCATCTGTGCTCCAAGCAGAAGCTTTGGCTCAGCTAGTTGGCCTTCTAATCTGCAAAAGATTAGGCTACACAAGAATCTTCTTCAATATAGACGGTGCGGTCTCACCGAGTACTGCAATGCAGAGAATGGATCCAAATGCCCAGACTGGAGGTTACAGACCCTAACTCCGGACCTTCAATCCCTTTGCAAAGATCTCAACGCTCAAGTCATCAACATCCATAGAACACAAAACTGCGAAAGCTCATGATCTAGTGACATTGGCTACCGGACAAAATTCTTCTTCTAGCTATTTCAGTATCTCATGTTTAAGATCCCCTCATAAAAAATAAATGTCCTCTATCTCTTTTGAGGGATATTGTGATTCCAAACAATTGTAACATCTTAGCAGCAATTTGCTGCCCAATTAATTAAGCTCGGGCTACGGCCCCGTTTCTTTGTCAAACAAAAAAAAACTTATAGCTGCGGGCTCCTGCAGGACGGTCATTTTGGCATGCAGTTGTTGCGGTGGCCAGTGGTGGAGGACCGAAAAAATTTAGAGTACGGCAAAATCGATAATATAGATACTTAAAAAAAAAATGATTTATAGTTTTACGCTGGTTCATCTTTAGTTTTGGATCATTTTTTACTTAATTCAATATTTCACTGGTACACGAACTATTAAATCAGATTTGGTGATTAACCAACAAAAGAAAGTAAATTAAACAAGCAACAATTTAAAAGAAAAGATAGTTGCTGACTATGACACCCCAAAATATTCATTTTGGGTTGTCATTCGAAAACACTAAATAAAATCAAAGATTTTAAACTTTATCCAAAATTGACCAAGATTTAATAATTGTTGTCAATATAAAATTAAAAAATATGGCTTATAAATTTTTTGCTAAGTTAACAAAAAGAGTGCCTTCATGGACATTTCAGGTACCCAGGCCAAACAAATATGCCGCCTATATACACGCGCGACGTGTCGGTTTGGCAGCATGCCTGCCTATATGTGTGACACAGCCCATGTGCACACGGACGTGGCAGCCCAAAGGGCAAATGCCCAAGATACAAGTTCGCAAAATGCACCAGTTATGTTTTATCTGTCACCATTCAAAGCCTAGCGTGATAGGTTAATTATCAGAAATGGTGACTGGACGACTATTGAGGGCAGGAGATTTACAGGAAATCTAGGTATGGCGCCCGCCATACCTTGCCCTACCGAGCCCTCCGCCATTGACAGTGGCATGGTGGTGGGCACCCGCAAATGGACTACTTGCATCCTGAAATCTGGATACTGAGGGTTCACTTGTATATATGTCATTGATTTTTTAGAAAAATGTTAACGGGGATTGTTCCCCATGAATATATATACAAAATAGGTCCAAAACGATAGCTTTACAAAGGTTTGAAAAGGAAAACAACATACACCCACCACAAGGGCAAAAAGAGAAGAAACAAAGTGCATATACTACCACACCAAATCACACGATCTCTTCAACGATGCCTACAGGGGGAGGTGAATGACGCCAAAACGTAACCATCGTCAACCAATTAGAAGCTTGGTAAGGCTTTCGCCTGAGCCATGTACCGGAGTAACTGTATTGATCGGGCCGACCATGGAGGCACAATTGCAAAAGGTTCTTCAGCGGCGCCTTCAAGAAAAAAGATCCTTGTTGCTGGTCCATACCCCGATCCGATCCTGCACGAGGGCGAAAGGCCCCTGCACCGGGGATGAAGGAGGGACACTAGTCGCCACCACACGAGGATAGCGGATCTAGTCCCAAAGGAGCACTCGGCGACGAGGATGCACGAGGCTGTCGGTTGCCGCCACACGAGGACAATAGGTGACTGGATCGGGGTCTAGGCCAGCAACAAGGACCTTTTCTTGAAGGCGTCAGCAAGAACCTTTTGCAATTGTGCCTCCATGGTCGGCCCGATAAAAAGCAGTCAAGGATGAAAGGCCACGCACCAGGATGAAGGAGGGACACTAGTCACCACCACACGGGATAGCGGATCTAGTCCCAAGGAGCACTCGACAACGAGGATGCATGAGGTCGTCGGTCGCCCGCCGCCACGCTGGGACAACAAATCTGGAGAGGATGTTGGAGCAGCGAGGAGGTCTTAGTGACGCAACCATGGTGGGTCGTGGCACGCCACACCGGGGGAGGGAGGTCCGCCACCGCGCTAGCGCCCTAGGGGCCTAGAGTTGCACCTTCTGGGGCTCCTGCATGGGAGCATCGCAACAAGGCCGGTGTACGAGCACCACCAGCACGGGGGCTATGTTGGGTAGTGGCACAAAGCTATGGAACCAATGATCTGAAGACGATGGGGAAGAGGAGGTGGGACCGCCGTCGTCCGGCGGCGGCCCGGCCCGCCGTCGAAGGAGAATCGAAGCCAGCCGCCAAAGAGAATTGGCCGCGGCGGATTCGCCGCCCGGCCCCTTAGCTGGCCAAAACTGGCATCCACCGCCTCTATGCTTGGGGGCGTGGGATCCAGTCCAAGGGAGGGTGAGGAGGAGGGGACCGGATCCGATGGTGGAAGATGTGGATCCGGGCCTAGGGAGGCTGGATGCGCCAAACCCCCCTACCGGAGCTTGCCGAGATGGGGAGATGAGCACCGGACACCGAGCCCTCTTCTACTAGAATCGCATGTTTCCCTAGGGTTTGTATTCCTAGGGAAAGGCTGAAAAACCGTAGGGAAATGGTTTCCCTAGGGTGGTGGTAGGGAAAAGACCCCTAGGGAAGAATTCGACCGGAAAGAGAAACGTTCCCTAGGGTTCTTGTCTTGAAACGTAGGGAAAGATCTTTCCCTAGGGATACAACCCCCTAGGGAAACTGTCTCACATGCCAGTTCTCCATCCTATGTGGACAAGTAGTTTCCTTAGGAAACCTTCCCTAGGAATTTAAAACTCTAGGGAAAGAGCAACCAGATTTTTTAATTCAAATGTCATTTCATATTCAAATTCAGCTACAAAAATTATTTTAATTCAAATTCACACATGAACATGTAATCAAGTACTCATTTCATCCAATCCATAACCATATAAATCCATACATTCAGACTTAGAAATTATAATATCGTCATAATACAACCATGTCATCATACTTAGCTAGCAAGACCTGCTACTACATTTGGTGCTCACAACTACAAATCAAATGAGAAACAAGCAATAACAATTACAACTCATAGTTTGACAACACTAAAAGAACGGCAGCACTTGTAGTTCCATTCACTCCACTTGTAGCCTTATTCACTCAAGTCCTTGTCCCACTCAGTAGATGAGCCAAAGGTACAGCCTATGAGATTAAGTCCAAAGTTAGAAAAAGATTGAATTTATTGCAGTACTAATTCATGGGGAAATTCTCCATTAGCTACTGATTCCACAAACTAACCATCTATAGAGAACATGCTGTGTTTACAAATTTGATATATGAGACTGATTCCACAAACTAACCATTAGCTACTGATTCCACAAACTAGTTACGTACAGACCTTGAGTTGGTTCACTTGTTGTTGATGCCTGCTCGAGGAAGCTTCAGAGAAGGAACGAATGAGCTGCAACTTGACCGACAGCTGCTCCAGACTACCTGAGTGCCTCAGTGCTTGGAGAGCAGCAGCCCTGATGTGTCAGGATTCCTCAGACGAGCGGCTCTTGCGAGGATGGTGAGTGCCGGTTGCTGATCTGCAAGACACCAAAGAAGAACGAACAGAGACGGCGCCAAGAACTGAGAAACCGACGAAGCAAAAAGCTAATAGAACTCGGTCAAATCAACACCTCAGATCAGGAAATTTGAACCAGATAAGCTAGACATAGAGACGAGACTAAATCCAAGAAATCGCAGCACTTCACCAAGAGAATCGATCGGAAATTCAGATCACGCGAAATCGGACAGAAAAAAAAAAAAAGTAAAAAGCAAAACGCCCGAATCTCTGTGCTTGTGAGGAATTAGGCAGTTTCCTTCGGTAGATGAATCCAACTCACATCGTAGCACAAACCAGCGCAAAAGAACGAACTGAAAACGACCTCAAATCGAAGAAATCGAACCAGAAAGAGGTAGGTGAAAAGATAGACGAAAATTTTTTTAGAGTTCAAGGGTGGCCCCCGGCCTTTTATTACAAGACCAAACAGATTCATGTTCAATACATCAACCACAGCCTCAACGCTGGGTACGGCCTCAGCCAAGCTCACAAGTACCAGTTCATCACCGAAACTCACTACAACGCATGAAGACATAAAGCAACTAAACCAACATCGATTTCATCACATATTCCAGGCAGCCCTCTGACCAGTGAAGTCCAGCCAAATCTTCCTGTCTCCCGCCACCTTAGGGTCTTCAGACAGCCAAACAGCTGCATCAGATGGAGTCTCAGCACCCCAGTTGTTTCCCGTCAGAAATAGCAGTCGATCAGCTTTGTTATTCAACTGGTTCACCCACTTAGCAGCATCGGTCTTGAAGCCAAGAGCTTGAGTTTTTCTGACTTCCTCGAGTAATCCATCATGTGTTCTTTTGGGCAAAGGATGGACCAGTTTTTCCACCAACACAGCTACCTTCAGCAGCAAAACCTTTCCACTCTTCCATAACATTCCCTGAAAGCATAAACTATTTCTTAGTTTCCACAGCCCTCACAGGGGGCAGCAGCACAAAAGCTATTAACCACTGAAAACTTCTTATTACTCAACCACATAGTTCCTATATCAACAAAATCTCTACCAACTCTTTTTTGTCAAGAGTCTCGACAGATTATCCCAAAGTTGTCTAGCTACTACCGCAGTCAAAAAACAGATGATGAATTGATTCACTCTCACTACAGAACAAACATGTTACATCATCTAATTCTTTTCTAATAGACAAGTTATCCCTGGTTAAAAGCTTATTTTTTGACAAAAGCCACAGGAAAAAATGAATTCTAGGAGGAACATAAGAGACCATAAAGCGGGGGTATGTACAGGGATGATGCCCCTAAAATTAATAACTCTATACAAAGACGAGATGAATATACACCTTTAGAATCAAATTGCCAGATTAAGGCATCCTCCTCATCCGAAAAACAATGGTTGATGCTAAGCGGACTACTTCCACCATAGATTGAGTAATCTGTCATCAAAGCATCTTCTAAAGGTGCATTTCAAATTTACACCATCCCACGTTATTCCTTCAATCGTTTGAGACTTCTCATTAACTAGGATGTAAATTTCCCAATACTGAATAGCTAGGCTAGAGGAACCAAGCCAATTGTCCTCCCAGAATTTACATTTCTTCCCATTACCTATAGACCATCTATAACCCATCTTAGCAGCAGAGGCAGCCCAAATCATTCCTTTGAAAAATTGGGAAGCCCCCACCGTTGGACTTGCAAAAATATTTGGTTTATCTGTTCTATATTTAAAATCTAAAAACTGTCTCCACGGTTTATGATTATCTAAGTTGTATCTTTTGATCCAGGGAGGCTAGTAAGCATACATTCAGATCCCTAATACTTGGCACCCCTAGACCTCCAAACTCCTTGAGCATGCTCACACTTTCCCAGTTTGCTAAATGAAACTTATGGGCTTCTGGCTCATCACTCCATAGGCCGTTAGCTAAGTGAGAATTCAGAATCCTAATTGCCCATTTTGGAAACTTAATGAAGGACAAGAGGTAAACTGGAATACTAACCAAACAGGCTCTTACTAAAACCAATTTTGCAGCATAAGAAAGCATTCTTCCTCTCCAACCTGCCATACTCTTAAGCATCTTATCTACCAAAGGTTGAATGTCTTCTCTCTTAAGTTTCTCATAGTGTAATGGGACACCTAAATATTTAATAGGTAACTTGCCAATGGGGCATGAAAATAAATGACCTAATCTATGTACTTGTATCTTCATCTATATTTAAAGGAATCAGCTCACTCTTGTGAAAAATTAATTCTCATACCGAAAAGCTTGTTCAAACCACATCAAAATGCCCTTAAGATTCTTAACATACCCATCCTCAACTCTAGAAAAGAGTATTGTATCATCTGCATCCTGCAGTGATATAATCCCTCCTTCCCTAAAATCTTCAGCTACCCCTTTTATAATACCTTTATTGGCTCCTTTTATCAACATCCTAGTTAGAACATCCCCTACTAAGTTAAACAGCAAAGGAGAGATTGGATCCCCCCTGTCTAAGCCCCTTACCTGTTCTAAAAAGGCCTTTGTCCTCACCATTTACACAGACTCCCACAGCCACCTATTACTAATTGTTTAATCCAATTAACCCATTTAACACTAAAACCTCTAGAGATAAGTATCTCAAACAAAAATTCCCAACTAACTCGATCATATGCTTTCTCATAGTCTAATTTAAGCATAATCCACGGAGTCTTATTTCTATATAAAAGCGTGTACCAGGCTCATGAGCTACCACCACACTTTCAAGAATATATCTACCTTGTACGAAAGCACTCTGCTGTGGAGAAATAAGCCTATTAATAATCTTCCCTAGCCTAAGAGTTAAAACCTTAGAAAAGATCTTAAAACTACAGTTAATTAAGCTAATAGGTCTATAATACTTCATAGATCTAGCATTTTCTATCTTTGGTATCAAAGTAATCATAGCAAAGTTAATCCTTTTTTAAATCTAATTCTCCTCTATAAAAGTCATTGAACATAGCTACTAGATCATCCTTAATTAGATCCCAGAATTTATGATAAAAAATAAAAGAGCGCCATCGGGCCACGGGCTCCCTCAGCATAGCAACTCCACACAGCCTCCTTGATTTCTTCTACTGAAAAAGGTGCTGTGAGAATGTCATTCTCTTCCTCTAAAACTAACTCATCAAGGTTCCAAAAATCCTGTTGCAGAGCAATGTTTGGTCTAGGCTCTTTACCAAAAAGTTTTTTGTAGAAATCTACAGCTATTCCCATCATACCCTTTTGATCCTCTACTAGACCATTGGGCCCTTCCAAACATTCTATTCTTTTTTTTTTCCTACTTCTTTGTGTTGCTACAGCATGGAAATAAGCAGTGTTCCTATCTCCCTCTAAGATATTTCTATCCCTTGATCTTTGTCTAGCTTTTATTTCTTCTAAGGCCCAAATCTTCTCTAATTCATCAGCCACAAAATCCATCCTATGTTGTTCAGCTACAGACAGCCCTACACCTTCCTGACTAGCTTCCAAATCATTGTACTCTAAAGCTAACTCCCTTTTATATTTGTTCCTTCTAGCTATCTCATTCATAGCCCACCCTCTAACAGACTCTCCTAAGTAATCTTATTTTAAAATCGCCATCTATCCAAACTACCTACCAAGTTGCAAGGGGTGTTCCGGGCTTTGGTGACAATGTCAGTGAAACCCTCTTGGTACAGCCACCATTTTTCAAACCTGAACTTCTTCTTGTTTTCAACTAGATTAAAATCTAAATCTAGTACCAAAGGGTTATGGTCACTTGGGGACTCTATCTAGACAATTAACGAGGCTAAAGGAAAATGAGAAATCCAATCTATTGATGCAAAAATCCTATCTATTTTAGCTAGTATCAAGTCATCTTGGTTGTTAGTCCAAGTGAAAACTCTATTTGATGCATTAAGCTCTACCAAAGCCCACTTATGAATCCAATCATTAAACTTATCTGCCCATCTATAATCTATACTACCATTACTTTTGTCAGAGGCAAATCTAATTAAATTGAAATCTCCCCCTAATAGAATAGGACCTTGCCAAGACTCCAAAACAGAATGTAATTCTTCAATAAAAGCCTCCTTACCCTCCTCATATGGAGAACCATACACCACAACCAACTTCCAATTAAAGCCAGATTTTTTCTCTTGTAACATAATACTAACTGTATAATCTAAAGTAGAAACTAAAGTAGCAATAAAGACATCATTGTTACAGCCAACTAAAATACCTCCAGCAGTTCTCTTAGCTGGTAAAACAAACCAATCAAAGTTAGGTATATCTGTTAGAGAATTAAGGTAGCCACTACTAAAAGACTCCTTCTTTGTTTCCATGATACCTACAAAGTCAGCTTTGGAGCTCTTAATTCTACCTCTTAAAGCAGCCAATCTACCAGTTTTGCCCAGGCCCCTAATATTCCAAAACAGACCTATCATTTTTTACTTTTACTCTTTTTCCTATTAACTACTTTTGTCCAAGCTTTCTCAAGCTCAGCTTCCAAAATACCAAGATCCTCCAGATCATTGTGTTTAGGAGTAGGAGTCCTAGGTTCCTCAACCATAGGCTCACCTGAAGTCACACTGGTATTTACAACAGAAATATCCTTACCCCTAATACTTTTCTTAGTAGAAACACTACTGCAAGCAACATTCTTACTAATGTCATCTAATTTCCCTGCAGGGACACCAGAAACACTATTGTCCTTATTTTTGCAGCCATCAAAGGAGCAAAGAGTATTGAAAGTTTGACCTCTAACTAACTCAGTCCTAAGCATATCTTGGACTACTTTTTGACTTTCCAACTCTTCTGAAGGAACAGCCACATTAATAGACTTAGCAATATGTAATAGAGTAGATGCATTTAAAGGAGCAGAAACTTTTTTACCTTTCTCAATTTCTAGATTGTTCTTCTTTTTGATGGCTTCAGCCTTTTCTTGCATGGTACCACCACCTTGAGGCACTCTGACACTCTTCCTTTCTGGGATTACAGGCCCCCACTTTCCTTTCTTTGCTCTTGGACCTTTAGTATTCACCTTCTTGTCATTGGTAGGCTTATCTTGTATTGTCTGTCTAACTCCTTGTTTTTTGCCCGACTCTTCTTCAATGATCTTCTCTTGATTAGGACATAGCTTCAATTCCTTCTCCAAACTGTTGTACACCCATTCTTTTGGTAGGTTCAGATTTTCTTCTTCCATCATGCTAGCCTCCAACTCATCAAGTACTTCATCTTCCTCGATTGCCTTCCACCTCCATAGCTTTAAGCAGATTCACCCCAACATTTTCTTGATGGTTCTGTCCCGATCATTCATAACCAGCTCTAGAGCAAACATCGACTTAGACTTCTCACAGTTTTACTACCATTTGTCCCCCTTGAGTATCCCCCTTGTTGCTTGTGTTAGATTTCATTAAGAGGCGAAAATAAGCACGAGGAACTCAGCTCGAATCACATACGCAGAACACTGGCGCGGATTTGCATGCCGGGAGGGCGGCCGGCGTCTGATGCACGACAAGAAGGTCGGAGGGAGGGCAGGCTGGCACGTAGAGATCAGCGGCGGCGTGCAGCACGCGTGGGGACGGAGGGAGCCACGGCGGCGCCAGGCGGGTGCGGTGGTGATGGAGGGAGCCATGTTGGCGCGCTGCACGCGTGGGGGACGGGAGGAGCCATGGCGGTCTTGGCGGCGGGGAGGAAGTGAGCGCTGTGGCACCTCACGCGCGGGAAGGGAGGAGGAGCGCGTGGCGGCGGGCGGTGGGAAGGGCTGGCGTCTTTGTGGGAGAGACAAGGAAATCTGGGGATCGGGCTTTCTATTGACTAAGGGTTAGGCCTTGTTTAGATGGCTAAAAATTATAACCGAATGTCACATCGTACACTGTAGCACGTTTCGTTTGTTAGTGGTAAATATCATCCTACCATGGAGTAACTAGGCTCAAAAGAATCGTCTCGCAATGTACATCTAAACTGTGTAATTCGTTATTTTCTTTACCTACATTTAATACTCCAAACATATATCTTTTGGTGTATTTAATGTGATGTGATGGAGAGAAGTTGGAAAAAGTTTTAGCCATCTAAACGAGGCCTTAGTACAGTAAGTTCCCTCGACTTTCTATCGATTCGAAATCGACACCCATGCGCCACCGTGGCTGGCTTTGTGTCTATTTTTTTTTCTGCCTCCCCGGCGAAAACTAGAATTCGTAGGGAAAGGGAAGTTTCCCTACCGTTTAAGCAAATAACCCTAGGGAGGTATGTGTTTCCCTAGGGTGGTCAAAACCGTGAGGAAAGATATTTACCCTAGGGAAATTCGTTGATTCCAAGATGCCTAGCCGGTCACCACCGTCGTCTAGGGACCTTCGGGCATCCGACAACGCCCTCCCCTCGGCAGCGGGGGGGGGAGCGGTGGAGTTTGGGGGCGGTGGCTGGCGGCGGTGCTTTCTGACCGAAGCGTGGGCGACGTGGGCGTAAGGGGCCAAAGACACCTTCCGCTATGTCATTAATTCTCTCCCTCTTAATGAAATATGCAGGCAGGATCATGAAAGAAAAAGAAGGATGAACCGATGGTGTAATGCAACCAACAAATAAGAATTCACCTATTCTTATTTTTTGGGGGCACGACTTCACTTGAGTAGCCCTTGATTTTTTATCTTTTATTCTTGACGAGTTGAGGTATATGCAGAGCTGGAATTAATGTACATCCCTCCATCAATAATGTCCCCAAGGATGTGGATTCTTGGGATCAATCCTCTTTGCACGTTCCATGTGACGACCCGGCCTCCTAGAATTAATATTCATAGAATTGCTCAAAATTTCCACCAACTTCCGCAAGTCGTGAGTGCACTCTTTGATGGCTATCTGAATCCCTAGTGGAAGTCCGCGGCCGCGTCAAGGCCACACATATATCGAATCTTGTTTCATTTTGTGTGCGCACGAAATCTATTTACTGTGAATAAGTATACATGCAGATCGAGGTAGATTCTCACACACTCACATATCATGGCATGATGCACAAACATCCCAGTTTCTATGAGCACCTTGAAATTTAGATATTTGACCCGTCATTCGCGCGCCCCTCACAATATAACCCAGAATTAAATCGGCCTTTTGAAAATATGACCCAGATCGTACGTATTGTTTTGAAATATGACCTTTTTGGGTTTTTAGGGTTTTCTAAAATTCCAGGGCCTATTTTTTTCATTGTTCTAGGCATGGGAAAAGACATTGCTGCCCTGCAGAAGCCATGGAGCAGCTGGATGGCCCCTTCACCCGCTGGACGACGTCAGCCTTCTAACCCTAGCACCAGAACAGAGAGGTTGAGACCGGGGAGGATGGGGGCCCCCGGAGGGCGTGTGGGGCGGTGGAGGACGGCATCGGCGGCAGCCGGGCAGGCTGGGCGGGCGCACCTGGGGCGGCAGACGGGCGGCCGGGCGGCGATGGAAGCCGTCGCTGCTTCTCGTGACCGCGAGACCCGTGCGAAAAGGCCGGGCTCCGTCGGTCCTCATCGTTGGAGCGAAGGAAGAGGAATTAGGGAGGGGCAAAGAAGTCTTTCCCATGAGCCAAACAGTGCAAGAGAAATTCTAGAATTTTAAAAATCCCAAAACCCCTGAAAAGGTCAGATTCAAAAGAATTCGCAAGCCGGGTCATATTTCCAAAGGCCGGCCAATTCGGGTTATATTGTGAGGGGCGCGCGAATGACAGGTCAAATATCTAAATTTCTCCCTCTGAAAAGACCGAACGAGTGTGTACTGAAGAATCTGAGTCATCAAGATGTGTCACAAGAAAATCTGACTGTTGCGACTGTGTACCTGGACTTTTGAGTTGTAGAATGATCACCACATATTCCATGTGGTCTTTTTAGAGGTCTGTTGTCTCGATCGCCAAGAATTCCATGCAAAATTCCAGTCAGTACGACTTATTTGAACTAGACACGTTTCATGTCAGTGGAATCAACTGTAAATAAATCACATCGATGCATGCAGTTACGCGCACTTATAGTACTGCATGTATCAATCGAATTCTGGGCATTACAGGCACAACACGGCAGGTTATTACTTAGGCGAATTCACGGCAAGAAGACCCCAATGTCACGGCAAGAAGACCCCAACGTGCACGGCCGGTCGATCGATGATCAATCACCATCAATTCAGTCACCGTTGGCTTGTAGCTCAAGAATTGTTGAGGTATCCGTATGTCCATGGAAATATTTGTGGTGCGTAACGCGTGTGAGACCAATGCTGGCGCTGGCAGCTGTGGGTTCGAGTGGCAAGAAATTTCTGTGGATCTGTATACACACATATAGTTCCCAGATATATGCTGAGCATCGATTATGGATCTGACTTGACTCTTGAATTGGTGCCGCCCGCGGTCGTATGCCTTGCCATATAAATAAGGTTATAAGGGTAGACGCCCAGACCACCACTGTCTGCATGCACACTCCCCTGGTTACAGGAAACCCAAAGAAACTGGCGAACAACATGGCCAAGCTAACACTTGTGTTCCGAGTGATTTTTTTTAGATAATGGATATTACAATCCGGCCTCTACATCCAGAGATGTACACGGCCAATTATTACAAAAGTCGAAAACAAGAACCACAAGGTCTTGAACAAAGACATGAAAATTATAATAAACGGAAAATATGTTTCCACCCTCTATTAGAGACTTCTAAAGCAATCATCTCTAAACGCTTGCTCAAACACACGAGGGCGTCCTTTGTTTGTTCAGTACGCTGCAGCTGGGCCCAGGAACGTAGCCAATAAGCTCCCCTGAAGATAACCTGCATAATAGAGTTAGATTTCAATTTTTTAAAAATCATGTCATTACGACATCTCCAGATTGCCCAGAAAAGAGCGGCCACCCCAACCCAAATCAGAGATTTAGCCTGCTTATGCTGATTACTGAGCCAATTACCAAACATATGGTTAACAGGAACATGTTGTGTTAGATTAGTAGCATAGAAAATGATCCTCCAAATCATCTTGGAAAAAGGGCAGTCAAAAAAGAGATGTCGAATCGTCTCATTCAATTACAACATTCGCATTTCGACTCCCGTCGGCCGAGTTTTTCTAGCTAGGTTGTCTTTTGTCAAAATGACACCTTTTGGACAAACCAAAGGAAAAATTTTAATTTTAGAGGTATTTTCCATTTCCAGATCCTCCTATGTCGGAAGGGTGGATTTGTATCTATAGCATCAAGATACATGGATCGGACAGAGAACACTCCAGACTTAGTTAAGAGCCATTTAAAATAGTCCTTTCCATCAACTAGAGTCACATTAGAGGTCTGTGCTACAAGACTAAGCCAATCCAACAGGTTATTATCCACCAAAGCTCTCCTAAAAAAAGAAACATTGAGGAGGTTTGAGGACATAACTTTGAAAAATCGTTGAATGTCGATCCTGGGGGGGATCGATATTCGGGGCTAAGGATGAGCACCACCGACATCGGCAAGCTAAGAGCCCGCTCGCCAACGCTCACTATCCTCAAAAGAGCTCGCTCGTGGGCGAGCTCGCCGTTGCCCGCAACCGCGGCGCATGAGCTCTCGAGAACCAAGGGACGCATCCTCACCTCGAAGCGAGCTCTCCCGAGTGAGCTCTCACCCGCACGACGACGACCTTTACGAGGACCTCTTCCGCCTTCGCCCGAAGCTCGAGGCTCGGCGACGAATCCGCGGCGGCGGAAGAGCTGCGCCTATCTTCCACCTTGAGGCCGGCAAGTATGGAGTTGGCAATCGCTTCCTCGATAAATACTTTGGCACCACCTGCAGCCTTCTGATGAAGTCCTTTCCATCATCGCCATACCCCA
>JADLZK010003956.1:0-15078 GCA_015847255.1 Hyparrhenia diplandra | reverse complement strand
ACTTTAAACTTGCTCTTTTAATTCAATATAAAAATCACCTGTAGGGGCCCTGGCCCCTCCAGTTCCAGTCAAAAAAAGGTGAAAAATAACTGCAAGAACGCAAATAATAATACATTTCTAAATAAATGACGTGTTCCCCCTTAATTTCTTGTCCTTTCTTTCCCATTAGAAATAGATTATAATTCCAACCACGGTTGCATCTTGCCTCCTTTGTCGCGCTATTGCCGTCTACACGATTCATGCATACTACTCCTTGTGGTAAGAGACCATAGAGGGGATTTTTTTGGCAGCTTGCAGAGGCTATTGGTGCCAGGCTGATTGGGTGGAGGCCGTTTGGCGTAGAACAACTCTGTATTGCTTCAGAAGCTGGTCCATAATCGGTACCGAACGGGCCCAAAGTATATCAAGACTTGAAGAACAACTTCTCAAATGCTGAAGGACAATACGCCGGGGCCAGATGGATCCACAGGACTTTTCTTCAAGGAATGCTAGCCGATAATCAAGTATGGCATCATATATAGTGGTCGAGTTTAACTTTTAATCGCAGACAAAGACACGGCAGCCTTGCTTGTTGGGACGTCTCTCCAAGCAAGATTTTTTTCCCACAGTATGACACGTCTGTGTGGCAGTTATTGCTTGCGGATGTACGCGCGAGGCACCGGAGGCGCCGGACGTTGCTCCGTCTCTTTCCACGTGCCGACTAGTGCAATTGGTTCGCTAGCGACACCGGTACGTGATACCGTGCGAATCTAAAAGAGCGGCAGTCGATCGGCAGGCGGGCCAACCAACGACGCCGGCGCCGGCGCAACGACATGGCGGCAGCCGGGGACGGCGGCGGCGTCCTCGTCTGCGTGACGGGCGCCAGCGGCTTCATTGGCTCGTGGCTCGTCCGCTGCCTCCTTGACCGCGGCTACTCCGTCCACGCCACCGTCAAGAACCTCCGTAAGTGAGACGTGCTCCGATCGATGCTGGCTCAGCTCACAGACAGACCTCTTCCTGCTCTGCTCGCCGTGTAGGCTCAACCTGGTTGAACCTGGCGAATCGATTTTGGCTGCAGAAGATGAGGGCGAGACGAAGCACTTGCAGGCCATGGGCGGCGGCGCCGACGACACGCGTCTCCGGCTGTTCCAGATGGACCTCGTGGACGCTGCTTCCGTTCGGCCAGCGATCCAAGGCGCCCACGGCGTCTTCCACCTGGCGTCTCCGATGATACTGCAGGCAGAAGATCCGGAGGCAATTCTTTCTCCATCATCACCAGATCGATCGTCGCATAATCCGATTGTGCGAGTAGGTAGTAACACTTGTATGGTTCCGCGCATGCTTGCAGAAGGAGCTGCTGGAACCTGCGGTGAATGGCACGCTCAACGTTCTGCGAGCCGCCAAAGACTGGAGTCGGCCGCGTTGTGCTCATGTCGTCACAGGCCGCCATGGTGCCGAATCCCAACTGGCCTGCCGGCAAGGTCATAGATGAGGACTGCTGGGCCGACGTTGAGCTGCTCAAGAAGCTTCAGGTAAACTGTTGTATCTCCATATGGCTGTTTTTGCTGCACTGTTCAGGGCTTTATAGTTGTGCTCATTTATGCTATGATGATTTGCAGATTTGGTACAGCGTATCCAAAAACACTGGCAGAGAAGGCCGCATGGGACTTTGCCGAAAAGGAGGGGTTGCAGATAGCTGTGCTCAATCCGGGGATGAGGCGCATTGAGATTTGGCATAGCACCATCAGTTAGCAACACCAGTCACCCGTCTGTTGCGCAAATTCTGGGTCGGTGGGTGCATGGCCTGTCTCTTGTTGTGTTGCAAATCTGCAACAGATGAATATTTACCTATATATGCTCTCAAGTATCTAAATTCTAAAAGGTGCAAACTACTTAGGCGAGAGACTTGACTTGGACGTGCCATCTACATGGGCTGGCATGTTGATGTGAGAGACGTGCCCTCTCTAATAACGGTGTACGAGAACCCGACAGCACAAAAGGACGCCACTTATGCATGGAATCCGTTCAGCATGGTTTGATCTTGCCAATAAGATTGCTGACCTTTACCCTGAACACCCGTCTCGGTATTGATAGCATCTACATCTATGAAAACTAGCTACTTTAGCGGTATACAATGCTTCTCCAATTTTAATGTTTTTCTTCTCAAAACAGAATCCGGGAGGACAAAGCAGGCTGGGTGGTGAGAGCAAAAGGACCCTTCCAAGAAATTGATCAAATTGGGTGTTCGTTTTCACACCCTTGGACGAAAGTTCATCATGACACCGTGAATGTTTTTTAGGAGCAAAAGGACTCATCTAGCCTGTGAAGTGTGTTTTTATGAAAACTTTGCAAATTATGTGGGTCAAATAAATCACCCAAAATGTGGCAAAGTAAAAAATTTGCATTTAAAGGCATAAATATGTCACGTGGATATCATCATTATTAAATGTACTTGTTGCCTAAATGCATAGTATGCTCTTTTCTAACTCCATAATTTTTGAGCTTTTGGATAGCACATGGTATAAAAAAAAAAACGAGTTTTGACTATGCTTTTCTGTTTATATGGGAGTATACCAAGGTTTTAAATCTCTGGCTAAGGGGGTATGCTAGCGGATGACCTCTAAAAACATCGATAGGCTATAGCGAGGAGGCTAAATGGTGATGTATTGTGAAGGTGGAATATAGTTAGGCTATTTGTTATAGCTTGATGAGCCAAAACAACTATAGACAACTATGGCCGGAGATTTAAAAACCTTAGAGTATATACAATAAAAAATAGGATATGTTTTTTTTTTGCTTTCACGTGCTTGTGGAGTTAAACTTGTTCCTGTTTCCCATATCTCACTAATACCACCTCTCAAAATTTATATTTTTAATAGTTTTCACTACGCTATATGAATGCCGCCATTAGATTTGGGCATTTGTTCTCAACAGGCCTTTCTGGATTCTAGTGTTTATCTCAGACGGGTCATCCACATTGCAAAAGCATATAACAAGTTAGGTTTTTGTTGTCTTTAATGTTTGTAATATATTGATGCATATATTATATAATATAATTCGGCTTTAAAATTTAGCAAAAGAAGAAGAAGAAATAAATACACGTAATGTAGATTGATGTGAACCACTCACGCTAAAATAGGACTTTAAAAAATGTTAAGCTCTTTACAATAATTGGTGTTTGCCACATGACCGCTGCTGAGACATAGCAAAAAAATGAGAAAAGAAAAGAAGGAAAATGCTTCCGAGTCTCCCGGCGCTTGTTATGTTATCATATTCATTTTTAATCCGTGTGTTGGGCGGATTGAATGAGATTTAGTTGCTAAACTACACTGATCCACCACAACACATGTGGTTCAACTTCCATACAAATCTATCCAACACATATGCGCATGGATTGATGTGAAGCCGACTACATCCAAAATAAGGTATTATAGATATACCCTGATGCATATTCAAGATCTTGATTGAGCCACTTTTCCTGTTGGAACAATGTCGACTGCGTGATTGAGGCAAGACAATGGAGCTTGCCAGGGGGGTAGCACCAACCCTGTATGTTCAGCCGCCTTGTTTCGCCAGCACAAATGTCGTGTGCACGCGTCGGTGTTGCCGGCCTGTGTGTTGTTTAAGGAAGAAATCGGCAAGCCACTCTGCCTGGTTCTAGTGCCTGGGAAGGAAACAAGAGTGTGGGTGTGGCTTGGTGCATATAGCGATCTCGCGGCAGACAGGCAGAGACCAACGATCCGGTCAGCGACGGCGTGAGGAGGCGGCAGGGACAGCGCTGGTGCCCGCGGAGACCTCCTCCTCTGCGTGACCGGCGGGAGCGGCTTCATCACGGCTCCTGGCTCGTGCGCCTGCTCTCGACCGCAGCTACACCGTCCACGCCACCGTCAAGAACCTCCGTGCGTAGCATGCACGCTCTCCCCAAGTCTTCTATCTGTGAGATCATCGAATTCATTTGCAAATTCTGTTTGGTCGTTCTCGCAGAGTGACGAGGGGGGCGAACGCACCTAGAGGCCCTGACGGTGCGGACACGCGGCTCCGGCTTTGTTCAGATGGACACCTCCTCGACCCTGCCTCCTCCATGTACGATCGGCGATCGAGGGCGCGCCTGGCGGCGTCTTCCACCTGGCGTCCCCTGACGCTGCAGACACACAGGATCCGGAGGTAATTCTTCCTGCACAAACACAACCATTCGATAGCTGTGTTGGATAAACCACGCCTGTTTTTCATCGTGATTACGTGCCGCTGCTTTCGCAGAAGGAGCTGCTGGAGCCTGCGCTGAAGCGGGCACGCTCAGCGTCCCTCCGTGCCGCCAAGGACTGCGGCGTCCACCGTGTTCTCATGTGTCGTCCAAGTCAGCCATGCTGCCAATCCTGCCTGGCCTAAGGACAAGGTGTGATAGTAGATGATGACTGCTGGGCCGACGTTGAGCTCCTCAAGAACGTCAGGTACACGCGTACAGCACAAATGGACTGTTGCTAGATGCTAGATTTTTTTTTTTTTTTTTGGCATGTTGATGGCAGTATTAAAAATA
The DNA here is from genome assembly GCA_015847255.1 of Hyparrhenia diplandra. Lineage (NCBI taxonomy): Eukaryota > Viridiplantae > Streptophyta > Magnoliopsida > Poales > Poaceae > Hyparrhenia > Hyparrhenia diplandra. The sequence continues at coordinate 10,565 of JADLZK010003956.1, read as the reverse complement.
AAGGACCATATTGCACACAACAATGGTAGATTTTATTATTAAAGGTGCTGCCTGCTGGCTACTTTCAGCATGTGTTTAGGACTTGCTGATCGTTCACTTTGATGTGCAGCTTTGGTACCACTGCCTCTAAAACATTTTGCAGAGAAGGCGGCGTGGGGTCGCCAAAAGGAGGGTTTGCAGCTGGTTGTGCTAAATCCAGGACTACTGGGCCCATTTTTACACCATCAGTCAATACCAGTTCGAACATTCTGCTGCAGATCCTGAGAGGCAGCTTTTTCATTTACAGCATCACATCAGAATTATTGCAAATACGCAAAGAACACATGGCGCATACATGCCGTTCTTAATTCTAAAGGGTACAAAAATTACACTTAATTTTAACCGGTACAGGAGCTTGAGTTGGACGCTGCTTTACACAGGGTGGGGTCGACGCTGTCGAGACGTGGCGCAATCTGCGATTTTGCTGTATGAGAACTCATCTGCGCAGGGACGACATTTGTTAGCGAAAGTCCATGGAACGCTTGGTTGACTTCCCCACTAAAAATTGCTGATATGTACCCTGAATTCCAGTTCACAGGTGATCCTTTTCTGACAACGCATGCATCAGCTTAGCCGTATGCACAGCAATTCAGTTTGGTAACCTTGTTATTTTTCACATCAGAATCAAAAAGGAGGACAAACAAGGCTGGTTGATGAGAGCAAAGGAGCCCTCCAAGAAGTTGATCGATTTGGGCGTTCGTTTCGTTCCGTTCGACGTGACCATCAGGAGACCGTCGATTGCTTCAGAAGCCAAAGGGGCTCATCTAGCCCCCTGTGAATATGTCCAGCTCTACACCTGATTCTAGAGAACTGCTACAATAATACTTAGCTCAAACAAATGAACTGCCAGAATGCATTGGAAAAGCACCACCGGCGTGAGTATTGGGGGTTAAAATATTGATGGATGTGAGTTCAATGGCTGTGTATGCATCATCGACCCGTTCAGATGCCATAAGCTACTTCCTCCATTCCAAACTCTAAGTTGTTTTAGTTTTAGACCTAAATCAAACTTATCTAGCTTTGATCTAGATTATAGAAAATGCACACATATGTATGTAACCTCAAGCTAGATGTGTTTTGGATTTTAAAAAGTGTAGTAAGGAAGGGCGGTTAACTATAAAATTACCCATCACCCACACCCCTCTTGGATCGATATCTATGGCTTAGATTAGAAGTTTGTAGGGGGTTTACCGCGAAGAGGTTAGTTTTGCATATGATAATTTGCATTTTCTAAAAGCTTTGATTAAATAAAATCAGTTTGGCGAGCTTAGGATAACACTAAAACAACTTAAATAATTGTTTTGAATTTGTTTTTGTCATACAATTCTAAAACGAGGAAATCTTTGACTATTGAACTATCATAGTGGCAAAATTTAGCCATTAGCTGTTTTCAAAAGGTGATTTGTAGTTTTTGAAAATTGTTAAAAACTAATTACCATTTTATTTCAAAATCAATTTGTAGGGTAAAGTCCAACTTCTAGCCTCAACTCTGGCCAAAGTCGGTTCAACCTTGAACATCAAAAGGCGGATAACATTAGCCCTCAACTTGAAAAAAGTTTAGTTTTCAACCTTGGGCGGTTTTTCCATAGCGTTGGTGGGTGGGGTTGAGCTTTACCTAATACTAACATCCTGCAGAAAATGTTACTATGTTTTCCTATAAGCGATCAAAATTAAAACAAGTTTAGCTTAGGACAAAGTTAAAATAATAACTCTGAATTTTCTTTTGGTCAAGTAACTCTAAAACCAAAAAGCTTTGACCATACTTACAGAATACAGGCAAATTTAGCCATTACCTGTTTTCCAAGGTGATCTGTATTTTTGAAAATAATTAAAAACTAGTTTATCTATTTCAAAATTAATATCAATTCATTTTAAATAAAAATGAAATCAATAACGATTTCTAAGAGTATAATGTTCGGAAGTAGTTAGAAAATGTATACCTAGCACAAATCCATTTTGCACTAAAAATATGTACACATATATATATTCTATTGCCTGTATTTTCATATAGTTTCTATAATAGGGCTGAAAAGCGAAAGAAGAAGAAACCAAAACATTAAACTAAACACATTCTGCAGAAAAGCTAAAAAAATGGAAGTGGATAAAAAGGGAACAAAAGCATTCTCAGAATTAGTAAAAGAAAAGTGTGCTGTGCAGATCCTCCAGATCTCCCTAAATCAGGCTCCATGCTTTTGTCATTCTTCTATCTCATTTTATATCTCTTCTGAAAGAGCAGAGAATAGTACATTAATACCTCTCACACCCTAGCTACAGTTCAATCATCAAACCGTAATCTTCCAGGTTTCAGATACTCCATTCATCAGTCCTGATGTAACCATGTAAGTTTCGTTGACAAGCTATCAAGTACCTCTCGAGAATAAAATTGTACACCAGCGGTGGGAAGGAATCAAACCTGTGTCACTTGATTCGAAGCAAGCAACAGTGCTCAAAAGAACTTGTGTCCCGCGCAACCTGAGAAAGGGATATACATATCGCCGAACAAAATCTGCCTTGTTCCAAGCGCATCGGCATCTCCTCCAACCTCCTCCTGCCCCCCTCCTTGTTTTTCCTCAAAGGAAAAGCATCTCTCGCCGTCTCGCGCATATAGGCCATCATCATAGCCTTCGACTAGACTAAACTAAACTAAAAAGCCAGTGAGCGCCTTTTCTTCCGTTGCTCCATCGCCATGGCTTCCCAACCGCAGCCGCCTCTTCGTCGTTGTCGTCGTCGTCTTCCCCTCGTCCCGCTCCTGATTCTGCTCTGCCTATCCCCGGCATGCGCCGCCGGGAGAGTCAGGTTTCAGTCTACTACGAGACGCTGTGCCGTTCTGCTCCGCGTTTGTCGTGAACGACCTCTCCAGGATCTTCCGCAATGGGGATCTCCACCATTGCTGAGTTGCGGCTGGTCCCTTTCGGCAATGGGCGTGTCTCCGCCGACGGAACCATCACTTGCCAGGTCGGTGCCTGCTGACATCGTATTTTCCTCTTTGTTTCTTGAACTGGGTGCATTTGATATTTCTCAAGAAGCTCAGCCGAAAATTTGAGAGAACTGGGTTACTCTAGTGCGCTTGGTTCTTCTGATTTTTACTAGGTACTACTAGTATGGTTTCACATTCTGTATTGAATGTATCTGTTCTGAACTAGAGACTAGTATAGCAAGTAATGGAGGACTTTTATAAAAGCTTCAGTTTGTTCACTCCACTAGTCAATTGCTTTGGTTTGCAGCATGGAGGGACGAATGCCAACTCAACGCTATAGAAGCTTGTGTGATCAGACAATGGCCTGATGCGGTAATGCCTATGTTATGAATATGTCATCTTCTTGTTGAAATAAAAAAAAGAGAGAGGTCAAGATGGTTCTAATAATAAGTATCCACACACCTTTACCACATTATAAATTTCTGATAGTTCAATATTCTATAGTTTATCATCCAGATTTTAATGATTCAATTAGGTGAGGCACTGAATTTGCAGACATATATCAAGTGGATCTGTTCTGATACATATATATTTATCTTGATACAGGAGCAGCATTTCCCTTTCATTCAATGCGTTGAGCATTTAGCACTGACTAAGAAATGGGACGCCTGGCAGTCTTTGCTTTCAGGAAGCTGGTGTCGCCTATCAACCTGCTATTGACTGCTACAGCTCAGGAGCTGGCAGGCAGATTGGAGTGAATAATTCTTAGACTTCCTGCTGTCATTCTGTTTTCTGTTGCATTTTGAAACTTTTGTAACTGGTCTGTGTAGTAGTATTTTTCCTGAGAATACGAATTAAGCAACTATCTTGGTGTTAGCCTGTGTTGTTTCGACAGTGCTGATCATAGACTAGTTTCATTTGGAGCTCATAATAGTACATCCCAGGACCTCGTTGGATGATGACTGACTTCATATATCAATCAGAAATACAGAGGCTGGAATGTAATTCCGTTATCTAAAAAATATCAATTAGAAATACATATTAGTACTGCTAACGTGTTAGAGTGTGAAATCACAAAAAGAAAACAAAGGATTTCAGTAATTTTCTCCATGCTACCGATTTGGCAAAATAGTTATATATTTCCATTGATTATTATTCAGAATCTGATAACCAAACAACTGGAATCCACACAGCTCGTACTCCAGTATGCTGCCGAGACAAATGCTCTGCAACCTCCTCATCAGTTTGTACCTTGGGTGGTCGTCAACGGCAAACCGCTTGGTGATGTAAGATGCGCCTTTTATTCCTTTGATTTGGTCGTCTCGTGTATTCAGAAATCTAGTCTAATTCTGCGTCTACAGGATTACATGAACTTTGAGGCCTACATCTGCAGCGCTTATGATGGCAACCTTCCAGAGGCTTGCAAGGGAAGCACCTAGCAATTGCTCAGGAGACGAAAGCCAGCAGAGGAGACAAAGGTGTGCCCAGCTAGCAAAACTATCAGCTAATTCGCGTGTGAAAAATTAAAAGCTGAGTTTGGTTCAGAAGGTTCTGCATTTCTGCTGTCTCGTTGGCTCTCCCGTCTAGTCTATTTTGCAGTAGTTGAAGTAACAGTGCTGTTAAATACTTAAATCTTTGACAGAAAACATCAAATGCAAACGTTTCATGGTTGATATTTACTGAAGTAGCATTTTCAGAAGAAAACATCATATTAATACGTTTCGTTTGGTGTTCTTCTAGTAGTAAGATAAAGATGCACATGCCTGATTGCTTGGTGCTTGGTTTCTTTGGTCTTCTAATACAGAGGAATGCACACAAGGTGGTCATCGTACTTGCCATTTGTATCGCCCTATGGCTGTGAAGCTCCCATCAAGATCAAATCCAGTTTTTTCCGAAAAGCGGACAGATCCTGGAGCTAGCCCATTAGAGTAACAGATAAAACATAGGAGTACTAACAGAGAAACCTGTAAATTTCTTCAACGACAGGTGGAGGCAGGGGCAAGCATATTGCTTCGGTCTGCGTTTGTTCAGCTGTAAAAGATCACTGACTCATTGAACCAGAAAAGCGTTAAGGTTGATCTATATCCTTTTTTATTAGACAACCAATCATGTTCGTTACGTTGTAACTTGTAACAAAACCCAAGTATGAGATACGGAGGACGTGGCCCAATTCATGGAGTTTTGGACATCCCCCATTTTTTATACCGAGTTGTCTATAGTTGATTTGGACTTCACTACACTGAAACAAACCTCCCCAGCGTCAGACCTGCAGCTACAACGTGCAGAGACCAGAGAGGCAGAGCACTTCACCGCACACGGCCGCTTCCTTCCCGTTCCCGGTCGCCGCCTCCGAGCTTCCTCTCCGTTCACCGTCTGTGAAACAGAGGAGGAATGGCCATCTCCTCCTTCCTCTCCGTTCGCAAGCGCCCAATCGTCGTCGTCGTCGCCGTCACCCTCTTCATTTTCCTATCCTCTCTTCCTCATCTTCAGCCCCGGACCGTCGCCCTCGCGTTTTCTCCTCCTCATCCTCCCACCTCTCCTCCGAAGCCTCAATTCCCGTCTCCTCCAACGCGTCTTCACCCTTTGAGACCCCAACCTCTGTTGCCTCCAACGGGGACATCAGCAGCATTTCTGCTGATCGCGCGTCTCTGCTGGCGCATCTCCGCCCGTGACCGGAACAGCCGTCTCTGCTTACGCGTCTCCGCCCGCAACCGGAACCGCCGTCGCGTCTGATGCGGTCCCCGCTGACCCGCCTCGGCCAGACGCCGCCGCCGCTGCCGCTGCCGGTGACGTGCCCCAACCAGATCACGGCATGCCCCTGCCGCCACTGGGGCCAGTGGATCGGCAGGCAACGGTGAGACAGCCGCGGGAGTCTCGAGCGAGCGAGAAGAGGAGGGAGGGCGGCGGCGGCGGCGGTGGACGGAGCCGGTGGGAGCTACCGTGGGGGCTGTGCAAGGTGGGAAGGGGTAGAAGGCTGCGGACTACATCCCTGCCTCGACAACGTGAAGGCGATCCAAGGCGCTCAAGTCCACGCGGCACATGGAGCACCGGGGCGGCACTGCCCGACAGGCCGAGACCGTGCCTCGTGCCGCTGCCCGGAAGGTACCGGCGTCCGGTGCCGTGGCCGCGCAACACCGTGACATGGTGAGGACGCCCGCTTGCTTGCTTCGGTAAGCGGGGAAAATGTTTCCACTTCTGTTTGTTTATTTATTCCCCAATGGATGAGTAGTGGTTATATAGTAATTTAATACGCTAATCTGCGCTCCTATGCTCTGATTAGGATGTAGTTTTTGTAGTATGTGGCCTGCCGTCACCTGGATTATGAGATCCAGTTGAGCACACAGTTTTAACATTCTCGAAACTGAATGGCAGACACATGCCTGGAAAGGGTAGTACAGCTCTGTCATACATCTTGGATGCAGCCTTAGAAGTTTGTAATCTAACATGCCCATCTTATTGAGCTGTAGTGCTGTACATAAAGCGTGCTGCCAGGTTGGGAATTTTGCCATCCATGTGTTTAGCGGTAACATATGCAAACATTTTTTTTTAGTCATTCCATAAATGACCCTTGGGAACATAATGGCTATGCTGTATGAATATTGTCTATCAGATGAAAAATTCAATGCTTGAGTTTCCCTTTTCCTAAATGCAGACTATATCACATATCCATAATGCTCAAATTTAGCTAGTTTATGTTTTATAGTTACCTTGGTTCAATATTCAGTAAAGTATACCATTGCTGACTGCCTCGCAATATTACATTCCACTTGTTAATTTCAGATTTGGTATAACAATGTTCCTCACCCAAAGTTAGTGGAATACAAGAAGGACCAGAACTGGGTCAGGAAGTCCGGTAACTATTTTGTTTTCCCTGGAGGTGGGACTCAATTCAAAAATGGTGTGACCGCATACATTCGATTCATTGAACAGGTAGCTATTACTTGTGCTCTTTATGTAATTCCAGTTATGTCCGATCATATATGCTTGCATGTGATGCTGTTTTCTGATGGAAGTTCAGTACATTATTGATATTTTTTTTAGTATCTACATTGAAGACCTTGTGTCAAAAGAAAGTCATACTTGCATTCCTTGGATAATCATCACAAGTTGGAAAATCTGTTCTCTTAAAGCGACTAATATAATGTTCTCCTTGCCTTTTGTCTGTAATAACTCATGACTTGCGGTTATTATTTTTTAGATTTTACCAAACATTCAATGGGAATCCATACAAGAACTGTCCTGGACGTTGGATGTGGTGTTGCTAGCTTTGGTGGATACTTACTTGACAGGAATGTCATTACCATGTCATTAGCACCCAAGATGAGCATGAAGCTCAGATTCAGTTTGCACTGGGCGTGGGATTCCAGCGTTTTTTGGCAGTGATTGGAACACAAAAGCTTCCTTTCCTGACAATTCATTTGATGTCGTCCACTGTGCAAGGTGTAGGGTACACTGGTATGCTGATGGCAAGTACTTTTGGAACACTGATATATTCTCATGTAGTTCTCTTCATTTTATTAAATACAACATTGTTCACTTATTTTTATACACTGTTTTAATGTGATGTGTGTGATATGCATACATTTTTTTTGTCTAAAAAGCTACTCTACTTGGGGCATGCAGGTGGAAAACCATTGTTGGAGCTCAATAGAGTACTCAGGCCTGGAGGATATTACATTTGGTCTGCAACACCTGTCTGTCGCCATAAGACCAAGAGAGATATAGAAGATTGGAAGGGTTTGTGACCACTATCTTTTAAGCCTCATATGTTTTTCGCTAATACGGGACCTCCAGCATATCATTACTATTTCATAGTTGGCTCCATACATTGAGTATATTTTTTTAAGTGAATTTCTAGCTTCAGTCCATATCCATGTCAATGTGCAATATAGCATAACAGTTAAGAACAACCTAATAAAAATACAAGAAATGCAGCAGCTATATGCCAGTAGATTGAACTCATTAGTTAGACCTTTAGGAATTTGTAGTTAATGCCTTGTTTTTGCTAGCATGTGTTTATCATATATGACCAGAGTTAAATGGTCATACTTAAAATTAAATGTTTCACACTTTTGGTCGATAAAATATATTAGCAACATACCTTTTCTGTTTGTCCTTAGGCCTCCGAATCCTTTTTCTTTTGCAACCTATCATATGATTGAGCAGAGAATAATCTCTAGTTGCTGATTTGATCTGTGTTCAATGGCTGGCAGCGATGGTTGCTCTGACCAAATCTATCTGCTGGAGGACAGTGGTAAGGTCTCGAGATAGCAATAAGATCGGGTTTTTTATATACAAAAGCCAACATCAAATTCATGCTACCTTGAGAGGAAAAATAATGAACCGCCTCTGTGCTCTGAGAGTGATCGATCCGTTCCCATGGTACATTTTCTTGAACTGTCTTAACAGTAGTTGCATCAGTGGTCAAGAGTCAAGGCAATTATGATTTGTGGGCATCTTGGGTCTTGGTTATTGATGCATCGGCTTCAAAAGCGGTTATGCTAATGCTATGATCTTTATTCCTACCTTGTATGTTAATCATCTTGTATTGCCCCCTTCAGGTACAAACCTCTCGACAGTTGCATCTTTCCTGCAGTTCCAAGTTCTGGTGGGAGGAAATAGTTGGCCCATCCGTGGCCTGAAAGACTTAATATGAAGCACTCAACTACATCTAACAGTTCTTCCATTCAGTTTTCTCAAGAAAAAATTGATTCTGATACAAATTACTGGAAGGGCCATGTTTTAGAAGTATATCTCAATGAATTTGCAGTTAATTGGTCTAGTGTTCGCAATGTTATGGACATGAATCTCGGGGTTTTGGAGGGTAAGAAAAAACTAGTTTGAGATCTTAAAGCAAAATTAATTAGATTAATTGACTATTGGCTGTTACAACTACAACGATATGCCTTTTGGAAATGTCTAACTTTCACTTCTTCTGCCTGGATCTTGTTTGACACTCAATTCAGATTGTCAGACAATCAAATTGCTAATTTGTATATCTATTGACACTATGGTTTTCACCTTTTTTTTTTTCGGCATTGTTTTTTTCTTGTTGAAGGGATTTATATGCTGTATTTTTCAACAGTTGACTTCGCAGTCCTTGGCTTCATCTTTTCTAATGTTAAATGGAACACACTGTACATAGTTTAGAAGCTGCCATTATACTTTTCAGTGCTTTTCATTCATAGTCCTGGATTGCAAGCTGGGAGGTACCCATACTTCCTTAAGATCAACTTTATTCAGAGGACATATGATGTGCTTGCATGATTCTTATGGTTAATATTTCATATTACACGTAGTTTCATGTTTTATTTACAGAAATTCTTCTTTTTACTAAACGTAGTCATAAACTATGTCCTTCATCTGTGGTGAGACATTGATCATGATTGTTTCCTTAAATCAGATTTGCAGCATCAATTATTGATCGACCATTGTGGGTTATGAATGTTGTACCTGTTGATCAGCCAGATACACTGCACATCATTTTTCAACAGAGGTCTGATTGGGGTATATCATGACTGGGTGTGAATCTTTTAATACATACCCACGTACTTACGATCTTCTTCACATGAGTTATCTCTTAGAGCCCCTTAAGAAAAGGTAAATGAGCTTGTCTTTTTTAATTGTTGATTGAAGAACTCTTACTGTCTGTATTCTGACATTATCTTGTATCACAACTTTATAGCAAGCAAGCTTTTTTTCGGTTTTGTTGTTTTTTATCTTAGGTGCCACATCATTGAAGTTGCAGCTGAAATTGACAGAATACTTAGACCTGGTAGATGGTTTGTGCTGCAAGACACTATAGACGTGATAAGAAAGATGGACCCTGTTCTCAGATCTTTGCATTACAAGACAACGATTGTCAAACATCAATTTCTTTGTTGCCACCAAGGGTTTTCTGGCGTCCTGGCAGTACAGGTTCTAAGTAATGATGATTTAGGCTTCCACACAAAATGGTGGTATTGGTGCCATGACTCATTGTGTTGATTCTTCTTATTTGTTTTACGTTGATTCTTCTCATAGCATAGATGATTAGATCCTTCATTGAGGGCAGGTGAGTTTCAGAGTTCAATTTTCCCCACTTTGTTTTACTGTTTTTAATTGTTTTTGGCCTTGGCCATACAAATTTCTGTTTGGTATTGCAAACCAGGTTAAATCAATAGATTAGTGCTAACAAAAGTCTGTTAGGTGAATTCTATAATTTTTTCTAATATATATTTAGCTAAACTTCAACAGTATGTCATCAATATATTGTACATTTTGGCCATGAAATTCTTGCCTTCTTGCAAAAGAACAGGTATTACCTTTGAATTATTTCTTTGTTACTCAATTTTATATACTTCCTCCATCCCATAATGTAGAGATCCTGAGTTTGTCCAGAGTCAACTATTCTAAGTTAGGCCAAGTTTTTGTCGAAAAAGAATAATAATTTTACAACATCAAATGAGCATAATTAGATTTAGACCTATTATGAAATATATTTTCATAAGTTGCTTCTTCGTTGTGGTAGATGCTAATATTTCTCTCTATAAATTTGGTCAAACTTAGGATATGACTTAGTACAAACTGATCAGAGTTCCTTATATAATTGGACGAAGGTAGTAGAATA
>JADLZK010003955.1:0-96884 GCA_015847255.1 Hyparrhenia diplandra | reverse complement strand
GATAGGTTTAAAAATCTATTAGTAGTAATAACGTTAGAAATGCCAACAAGCATTTTCGGCATAGATGCCGAGGGGATGGGTTCTAAACCTGTTTCTAATAATTAAGCTAAGAGAGAGAGAGGCCTCGGATCCACGATTCTAAAGCAAGAACAAATCGAGAGGGAGAAAAACCGGCCGCGGCGAAGAACTTGACGGCGGAAAGAAAGAAGCCGGAGGGAGGGGGGATATATAGGCGAGATTGGCGCGAAGGGAGGAGGAAACGGCTCGAGCGAAGAGTTGTCATCTCGGGCGGCCGAATCGCCGGGCGCGCAGCGCCTGAGGGAGCACGGGCGAGCCCTGGCGGGGGAACGGCTCGGTCGGCCGTTCCTCTCGAGCACTGGCCGTGGAGCACTTTTTGCACGAAGGGGGAGCTGGCTCGGGGGCGAGCGGGTAACCAAACAGGACAGCGCACGGCGGGGTTCCGGGGCATATCCGGGGCCAAACATGCCTTAAATCTCACGTCTACTGCGCCACTGCGATCATGCATGCTGGGTTTAACTCACCCGCATATCACTGGCTCGCCCGAACCGGCCTTGGTTGGCCTTGGGGCGCATATGGAGACATGCTTGCGAGGCCTTCGGACTCAAGAACTCTGATTTTTCTTTTTAATCGTGGCCAAAACTTGTAACTAGTCTTTCTCCCTCATAGTAACTCCAAATATGATAGTTTTTTTTTTTTTTTTTTAAAGAATAATCTTTGTATATATCAAGATATTGTATTCTTCTTGCTATTACTTTTGTCATGTTTTATTGAGAACATTTGAAATTTGAATTTCAAAATTACAACTTCGAACAACATTTTTGGTTCATCCAATGATTTCAGCGAGAAGAAGTCAAGCACGTAAAAGTTGTATAACTTCTAAAGATGTACTACACCTTTTATATTGGCCATTTCTTCATCCGGACGATGTCGCGGTAACATTGTTCACAAGATTTACACATATCTCATATATAGTTGATGAAACTATGAGAGAGATTTCTAAGATTTGTGAACAATGTCACTAGCCTACTATGTCGGATGGGGAAACAACCAAAAAAAATGTAGATCTTGCTAAGTTACGAAACTTTCTAGTTGAAAACTTTTTGGTTTGACATTACCTTGTAAAAGGAAATCTAGGTCTCAATTTCAAAAAATGGAAATTGAAATTTAAATGTTTTAAGTGACCTCGGATAGACAAACCACCAACATGGCGATTGTAACTCTCAATTATCCATGAAACTTTGTAGTTTACAACGTTTTGATTTGGCATCATCTTGTCATGGAAAAACATGTAGCAGATTGAAAACATTTAGCTTAGAGACACGCATTGGGATATATAGTTTCGTCTGAAGAAAAGGCGTCTACTGCCCATTTCCTTGGGCGTGTTCAAAAGCTCATGGTCATGTCCGTCATCACGGCCCGATTACGCCGAAACCAACTTTTGTTCACCTCCCGAAGCTTCCAACAAGAACCTAATTTTTTTTTTTTTTTTAATCTATGGTCAAAACTTGTATAACTTCTTAAGATGTACATCTTTTTATGTAGGTCATTTATTCATATGATGATGTCGCGGTAACACTTGTCCACAAGATTTACACATGTGTCATAGAGTTTATGAAAGTAGAAGACAAATTTCTAAGATTCGTGAACAATGTCACTAGCACTATGTCGGGATGGGGAAACAACCAAAATAAGAATTTTAGGTCTTGCTAAGTTGTGAAACTCTCTAGTTGAAAACTTTTTGGTTTCACATTATCTTGTAAAGATAAACTATATATATATATATAGGTCTCAATTTCAAAAATTGGAAATTGAAATTTAAATTTTTTAAGTGGCGTCGGATAGACAAACCACCAACATAATGATTGTAGTTCTCAAATATCCATGAAACTTTATAGCTTACAACATTTTGATTTGAGATCATCTTGTCATGGCAAAACATGTAACGGTTTGAAAACATTTATCTTACGGATGCCTTTTGGATAGTTAGATGCGCCCATTTGGCTCGACACCTCCGCGAGTGCCGCCCCTTGCCCATGGCATAACCCACGCCCCTGCGGTATTGCGCCGTCTTCGCACCCGCATTATTCTTTGTGACCAACTCTTAGCCCCGCGAAAGCGTAGCTAGAAGCGCGCCCACAAAAAGCTCCGGCCAGCGCCCGCCCAGCGCCATGGAAAACCTTCCGGCGTGACATGCTTGTAGGGTGCGATTGGTGTCACCAAGGTCTCAGCCGAATCCCATGGAGGACCTCCACAATCTGCGGGCCACGTTCCCGCGATAATAAGCGGCGTCTTGGCGACCCCCGGTGGGGCCAGAGCATCCGCCCCGGACCGGGTCTTTGTACTAGCTAGCCGACGGGCGGTGGCCGTACTACTCGCTCAAGTGCTCGTGAGAGTCTTGTCCATAAGCTGTGCCCGTAGCCTTGAAACATGCTTCAAAGCGGCATGTATGCCGTCTTCGTCCCAGCCGCTACCGTCTGCCGTCGCTCAGCTGCGGCGCGCCGCAGCGTCGAGGGCATGAAACCGCCAAGTATGTTCTTGCTCTTGTGCCCTCTGGGGCCAACAGGTGCAGCGACAGCGACTATGCAGTTTGGTGTTGCGTGAATCGAAAGCGACCACCGTGACGGTTGGCGGGACGTCTGTGAAGCTGCGAGGCCGGAACTTCTGGCGCGGCCTGGCGACATGCATGGGATTTCTTGAGGAGCGACTTGATGGCGGCATATACCGCCAAATGCGGGTAAGAATCACGGTCCTCCAACACCACCCAGGTGCCTACCGCCATAGCGGGCATCGGTGCGAGCAGCGGTGCGCCGCCATTCCGCAGATGGGCGAGATTCATTTCAGGCGTGGAGGATGTTACGGCGCGAGGAGTGTAGGATCCGCAAAGGAGTGTGAAAGTTTCTTCGGTGGTGTTTTGTGGGCACTATAAGCAAGTTTTAAATTGGGATTGATCGATCTATCGATCACATGCGTGATGAAAAGTTGGATGTTTTGTTAGTAGTAACCATGCATATTTTCCAAAAGTGACGAAAGGTCGGATTCCTAACAAATTTTTGTTTTGGGGCGATTCCCAAATTCAAAAAAATGGTTCGATTCCTAAGACAAACTTATTTAGGGGGCCAAATTCCTAATTCTCCCATAGTCCTTCCTATTACTCCAAACAATGTTTGAAATTTCGAAATAGCACACAAGTTCTGATCGCCCTTTTACATTAACCGTGGGACCATGGTGTGCGCATCGAACACTCTACGATTTGCCACCTCAGTTCCTTATAGTGCTATGGGCGCGGTTTTCTCTCATGATCTCTCGTCTCTTCCTTCTCCCATACTACACCCTCTTGTACTAGTAGTTAGTACTCTTCTCACCTCTTCTCCGTCCTGACTTTCCAAACTCATCTCAACCAAACCTGAGTCTGAGGCGGTCCGACCGCGAGTGCGCCTCGCCTTCGCCTTCGTCTCCATCCCGGGCGGTGGTGCTCTTTATCACATCCTAGATATGGTTTTCATGTGGTTTTGAAGCGGCAAAATCTGAAGTTTTTTCTTTTTTTGGTGGTTGCAAATCTAGATCGAGTCCCCGCCGTTCGGATCTCGACTTCATGTGGTCTCACGAAGTCCGGCGCTCGATCTCGTGTTTTAGCTAGTGTTGGGTTGGGAAGGAGGCCGAAGAAAATGTCGCAAAAAAAGCACATCTTGGGTAAACAACTGCTGAGATCTCTAAATGCACTTCTTTTTTGAAGTTTTTTTTTTAGTGGCTCTAAAAAGGTTTTGTTTTTTGTCTTGTATATTTGTGTGATTCATGCTATAGCTTGTACAACCACAAAGACCTACGCGGGAGATTATAAAAGTATGGGTCTTTGGAGGTCGCCGGGCGGGGCCCTCCCTCTCCTCGCCCGGTCGAGCATTTTTCGTCGTCAGCCGACTCGGCTCAACAAGTTTGGCAAAAGAAGCTTTGGCTCACGGCTCCTCCCGCACCCCACGTAGCTAGGAGCCACTTTTCTCTCTCCCTCCCTCTCAACATTGGGCCATGTCGCTAGGAGCTAGAGAAGCTCGATTTTGGGGCTCCCCCGGCTCCGGCTCTTGCTCTGCCAGCAGCTTCGTAGCTTAGGTCTTGCTTCCTCTTTTTTGACAATGTTAAACTTGCTCTTGCTTCATCTTGTTTCAGCTTGTTGTGTCTCACGGAATACTATTAAATCGGCCAAAATTAGGCGTTAGCAAAACAACTGTTCTCCGTAATGTTGTTATATTATCAAAAAATTGTTAAAATTTGGAATGCTCTTTGCTCTCAAGAATACGCATCGAACTTTGTATTGCTAGTTTGTGCATTGTGGCTCAACAAGCGAATTGACAGCTTGATTTGTTCCGTAAAGAGGCAAATTTTGACCTTGTGTTGAAACAAATTTGGCATCGAACACTCACCTCATTCTCTCTCTCTCGATCGTCGAGCGGGCATGTGAAATGACTCCATCGTGACCCACGATGTATGCGGTACACCTACTGTACCGCGGTGTTCGAGCATGTCAACATCATCATGATTCACGATTCTCTGAACCCGTCTTTGGATGAGCGGCCCGGCCGTGGCTTCCCCGTGAGCGCTTACGGTTCCTTGTCGCGAAAGCGTCGAATTATAAACGAGAGAGAGAGCATGGCCACCGGTGGGCCCACAATTTAAACAATAACAACAATCGTGGATTCCCGAGGCACACGTTGAGGGCCCCACAATTTAAAATACCTAAAAATGTTTTAACTAACAAACCAAAAATCTAAATTAAATTCCGATCCTGCAAGTAAATTTGTTTCAATTAATTCTTCAAAACAAGACTTCACATGTATTTAGATAAAATTAACTTGATGGGCCCTTTTGATGGCGGTTGGGATAGAGTAGGACAAACTTTTTCGAGGGCCAATTCCTAATTCTCCCTAGTCCTATTACTCCAAATAATGTTTGAAATTTCGAAATAGCACACAAGTTCTGATCGCCCTTTTACATTAACCGGTAGGACCATGGTGTATGCGCATCGAACACTCTCTGATTTGCCACCTCGGATTCCTTTATAGTTGCATCGAACACTCTACGATTGCCACCTCGGATTCCTTTATAGTGCTACTATGGGCAGTTTTCTCTCGCGATCTCTCGTCTCTTCCTTCTCCCACACCACACCTACTAGTACTCTTATCACCTCTTCTCCGTCACGACTTTCCAAATTCATCTCAACCAAACTGAGGTAGTACATTTTGTCCGAAACCGCGAGGGGTGCCTCGCTATACGCCTTCGTCTCCATCACAGGGCGGTGGTGCTCTTTATCACATCCATGCGGCTAGATGTGGTTTTCATGTGGTTTTTGAGGCGGCTAATACAAAAGTTTTTCCTTTTTTTTGGTGGTTGCATATCACGGGGTCCATCAGCGGAAGCACATCTTCTTGGGTAAGCCCGAAATCTAGTAAAGTGCATTATCCTTCCTTTTTTTTGAAGGGTTTTTTTTGAATGGCTATAAAAGGTTTTGTTTTTGTCTTGCATATCACGTGTGACTCATGCTATCTACTAGCTTGTACAACATTGCTCAATTATTTTCTTTGTCTTATACCTTTTTCGATTCTTCCTAGGAACAAACACAAAGACCTCTGCGGGAGATTATAAAAGGATGGGGAGGAGGCGAAGAAAATGTCGCAAGAAAAGCACATCTTCTTAAGCGGAGATCCTTTTCCACCTCTCAACCTTCTTCTTCGCATGCTATCGGCTGGCCTCGCCTTGCTTCCGTGGATTCCACTTCACGTATCATGCGCATGGCTGAGCTTAAGGGGTGTCGGGGATCACGCCCCAACTTCGCCTTCATAAGATTAGGCATGCCACGGACCCAAAGGCGAGTGTTTGGTTTAGCTTTTACTGCGGTGGCGCCCACACCACATGCTTAACATGGTTTTTCTATTTTTGCTCGTCGTTTAGTGTGTGGCGAGTGTGGCAAGTGTGGCGGCGTTTTGCCCCGCCACGGATGTGTGGTCTCACACACGCAGCGTGGCGTGTGGCGCGTGTGGCGGTCGCATCTTTGGGGAGAGACTTCTTGGAGATTATAATCTGCCAAGGGCATAAGCGTCTCGGCGGTGTTGTTGTCTCTACACGAAGTGCAGGCGGGGAGGAGGCCGCCTTCTAAATAGATGCTCCCTACTCGAATCTGTATCGAACCTGTATTGCTAGTTTGTGCATTGTGGCTCAAAACAATTCAGCTTGATTTGTTCCGTAAAGAGGCAAATTTTGGCCTTGTGTTGAAACAAATTTGGCATCGAACACTCACCTCCTTCTCTCTCTCTCTCGATCGATCGAGCAGGCATGTGAAATGACTCCATCGTGACCCACGATGTGCGATTACACCTACGTATATAGTGATTCTGAGACCCGTCTTTGATGTAGATGACAACTGCGAGGATGGGCCGAACGGCGAGTTTTTATATTCCCCAAAAAGTTTTGACCCAAACCCTTTTCCAACAATACTACGGGGGACTCGCGGCTGGGGAGAGCGAGCCGGCCCGGCCATTGCCAGCGTGAGCAGCTTACGGTTCCTTGTCGTAGAAGCGTCGGATTAATTATAGATGAGAGAGAGCATGGCCACCGGCCCGGGCCCGTAATTTAAAATACCTAAAAAATGTTTTTAGCCCGACAAACCAAAAATCTAAATTAAATTCCGATTACACCATTAAATTTGTTTCAATTAATTCTTCAAAACAAGATGTCACATGGATATCGTATTTAGAAAATTACAAGTGGGCCCACCGATGAATCTGAGGCGGGAATCTTGATGACTAGGGCCCGGAATATTCCTTCTAAAGGAAGCAAATAGAGGCGTGAGCCATTTTTTTTTTTTTTTTTGCAAAAATCCAAGGATGGTACTATAGACTAGTTTAGCAAACTCTTGGAGACTTATGCCGTCATTTACTTTTAAATTGTGAGAAATTGTGAAATTTAATCTGCCGCTAGAAATATGACCACGAGAATTAAACTTGCTTTTACTGAAATATGACCCATGTTGTGCGATTTGCTATAAAATCTAGACTTTTTAATTTTCAGTTTCAATAATTCACGGGGGGGCCATTTTTCCTTTGTTTAGGGCATCGGGGCCGCCTACCAACGAGCCGCCCGGCGTCGTGCGGCTTGCCACCCTATGGATGTGGGCCGCTTTGGGCAAATGGTATTTGGGAGGGAGGCGATGGAGAGCGTGGCGTGTAGACTTGGGGCAGCGGGCGGGCGGTTCGGCGGTGAAAAGCGGCGCTATCTCCTTGTACGCCAGCGGACTCAAGGCGAAGGTCGTGCTCGGTCGACTCTCAGAGTGAGCCCGGCCGGGCTCAAGAGGAATGAGGAAAGGGTAATGATGTCCTTTCCCATTCTCAAACGATTAAAAGAAATTTTCTAAATTTATAGAAAATATAAAAATCCCAAAAAAATCCAGATTTCATAAGAACTTCGTAGCGACATGGGTCATATTTCATAAGGCATCACGAATTCGGGTCATATTTCTAGCGGCACCGCGATAATGGGTTAAATTTCATAATTTCTCGTTAATTGTATAAATGAAGGCGCTAGGAAGCAATGGTTTAGCGACTCCACATGTCGTAGTCATATCTTGTTGGCTACTCTACTAAGCGACTCCCTTTTCGTAGTCATATCTTGTTGGCTACTCTACTACAAAAAGCGACTCCACATGCGTATTTTTTTTTTTAGGGCAAAAATCTAGATGAAAAACTTCGATACTAACACTCCTGCCCACACCTAGGGTGGCCTTGTCATCTATCTTACCAACCTCATGATCTTTGTGGATCACGAGACCATGTGGACAACCTTGGAGGCGGATCCGGCACCCTAGCACAAGCGCTAGGAGCAGTGCATTGTGTCGTCTTACAAATCTACTCGTATGTGACTCAATCTAACTTGTACAAAAATTGTGTTGTCTTAAATATCTTTTTTTTTAGGGTTGATCTGTACAACCACAAAAGAACTAGTGGGCGAGGAAATTATAAAAGGATTAAAGAGAAGATCATATCCATCTATCTATGGTGCTCGAGCAATTTGAAGATAATAGTAGATCTTTGTGGTGCGGTCCAAGTGAATAGTAGTAGGAGTAGGTGTGCGGTCGATGGTGCCTTTGTGTAAATGGAGGGTGTTTAGTTCCCATGCAACCCAAAAAGTGCTACGATGCGTGGCACATCAAATCTTTAGCGCGCATGCATGGAGTATTTAAATATAGAGAAACAAAAAAACTAATTACAGTTTAGGCGAAAAAGAGCGAGATGAATCTTAAGCCTAATTACTCTATGGTAAGACAATAAATACCAAATACAAAGCGAAAAGTGCTTTCTGATCGAATATTTCACCAACTAGTAATTGTGTCAAATGGAATCAGAGGAGCTTGGCCAAACTCTCTCTCTCTCTCTCTCTCTCTCTCTCTATGTGCCTCTCGTCTCTTCCTTCTCCCAATCTTGCATCGAGCGGGCACATCAAATGACTCCATATGTGACCCTACTGGGCGGTCATGGAAAAAAAGAGTCGATCGCGAGTGCGGGATGACACCGGGCGACCTGCACCAAGGATGGGCCAGACGGCGGGTGCGAATGACAGCGGCGACTGCACCAAGGATGGAGCCGAAACGGCGATAGGCGGCGTGGGCCCTATTGTACTCGGAGGATTCGCATGCACGGTATCTGAGTACTACTCCCGGGGCCCTAGGCCTGTCCGACTCCTCGCTCGACTCTTCACAAAAAGAAAAAAAGAAAAAAATGATTTCTATTTTTAATGCGGGAGTGCCGCCAAAAGCCTAACGATCGAGGACGGCGTAGCTTCGGTTGGTTAACTCGCCCGGTGGCGAGCAACCGGGGCGCTAGTTCGATTCGGGATAGTGTGTGTACTAGTTGTAGTGTAGTTAGGTGCAGTTTGTAGTACACGGGTGGTGTGTGTGTGGTGTCGCGTGTAGTGTGTGTGTGTGAGTGTGTATGAGCAGATACTACAAGCGTACCCGAGTAAGAGGCAACTCAAAAAAAGCCTAAAAACAGTCTTTCTCCCTCCTATTAATCCAAACTCTATTTCAAATTCGAAATAGTACACAAATTCTGATCGCCCTTAGCAAGATTTAAGAAGCAAAAATGTGTAAGCCCTACATTAACTTAGGGTGCCCGTGGGGCCATGGTGTCGACATCAAACACTCTACATTACTACTACTACATATTGAATATGTTAAACTGATTTTGGTGATTGAATAGTATTATAAGCTGAAATAAGATAAGCCAACTTTTTTTTTTTTGCATAAAATCCAAGGATGGCAAACTAGTTTAGCAAACTCTTGTAGATGCTATGTCATTTCTTGTTAAATGTATACATGAAGCTGCTAGGAAGCAATAGTTTAGCTCCCCTTAGTACTCATATATCTTGTTGGCTATTCTATTCTTTAGGGTGAAAAACTCAATGAAAGTGAAGAAAAAAAGACATTTTTCACGACAACTTGTGGAGGTAACATATTTTCTTGTTAATAATTATATACATGAAGAAGCAATGGTTTATTAGCTCCTGTAGTACTCATATCTTGTTGGCTATTCTACTTTCCAAGGTGTAAAAGCTGGATGCTAAGACTCTCCACAACGTTCTGAGGTGCTCAAAAGGATCTAACCACATGGCCTGGTAGAGGCGGGTGTGCCTCCTTCCGCCGGTCGGTCCAAGTGAATAGTAGTAGTAGGCTGTAGTTGGTACTCATTGTCCCACTGCTAACATCGGCGAGGGGGCTCGTGGCCGTAGGACTATAATAATTAATAATCTTCCATATAGGTCTCGAGCTCTGGTCATGGACATGGCTAGCGCTTAGGGCTGCTTGGCCCGGCCACATTATAAATCTGCCCGAGGGGCTGCAAAGCGTCTCAACGGTGTTGTTGTCATCCCTATTCGATCACGGACCGGAGCGTCCATATTTGTCTTAAGTAGCTTAGGTGCGTCTTCCTTTCTTTGGCAAATTTCTGATTTGAATACATCTTGTATTTGAAGTCCAACCCACACACTCGCTACAAGTGTCCCTGGCTGGAAGTGAAATGAAACAAAACTACTCTTGCTTTCTCCACCCTCCTCCCACCCTCTTCTCAAAATTGAAATTCGGAGGGCGTGGCTCCAAAAAACCTAAAAACATTACGTCTCCTTCCTCCAAACTCTGTTTAAATTCGAAATACTTTGTTCGGCTTGCTAGTTCGACCACCCGACCAACAAGTGTTTTCTCTCACAACAAACCGGCACCGGCCCGAGGCGGCCAGCCGATACTTTTCTCTCACAACAAACCCGGCACCCGACCGGACCAACACCCGGCCCGGTAGAACACTCTACTAAAAGTTCTTGTCTTTCTCTCTCCCGGTCTCTCGTCACTCTCGTCGCTTCCTTCTCCTCCCATACCGGTACTAGTAGTACCACGGTACCACCACTCTTCTCGCCTCTTACGCCGACTTCCAAACTCTTCTCACCAAATCTTACCAAATAAAAGAGTACTAGAGAGCGGTCCGACATAGGGATGCGCCTCATCCTCGGCGCCTCGGCGTCTCCATCCTTGGCAGGTGCACCTCTTTATCACACCCATGGATCTAGATATGATTTTTCATGTGGTTTTTTGAAGCGGCAAATCTGAAGTTTTTTTTTTTGGGTGGTTGCGGATCTGGGATCCGTCGTGGGGCCTCGTGTCCCCGGTAGCGGCCTCGGTGAGGTCGCGTCATCGTCTTGACTTCTGGCCAGGGGATCCCGGCGGCGTGGGCCTTGGCGGAGAAACGAGGCGTTTCCTTTGGCGTTCGACGAGGATTGCCGGCGCCATCGTCTGCGAAGTCCCGGCCGCTCGGATCTCGGTGTTTTACTTGTGGGTTGGGCGGCGGCCGAAAAAAAAAAAGTCGCAAGAGAAGCACATCTTGTTGGGTAAACACCTAAATCTAAATTGTAAAGTGCATTACCCTTTTTTTTTGAAGTTTTTTTTTTTTTTAATGGCTCTAAAATGTTTTGTTTTGTCTTGCATATCTGTGTGATTCATTTTATCTGTCTTAAATACCTTTTTTCGATTGATTCGGTATAAACACAAAGATCTATGCGGAGATTATAAAAGTGTGGGAGGAGGCCTAAGAAAACGTGGAAAAAAAACACATTTCTTCCTAGGTAAACCCCCGAATCTAATCCCAAAGTGCATTTCATTTTTCACTAACCAACCAATCCCAGGATCTATAAACTTCCCACTTTAGCCAACTTGCGTCGGGAACCACGAGAGTGAAACTAAATTATATTTCCACCCTTCGTTTACCTCTTCTCGTCTGTTCTTTTTTTTTTTTTTTTGAGGTGTTCCCATGTACGATAGATGGGCCATCCGGTGAGGCTATAACTTTGCTAAGAGTGATCAGTAACTTGTGTAGTACGGTACATGTGCTACTAGTATTTCCACCCTTCGTTTACCTCTTCTCGTGCGTTACGTTTCCCATATGCGATAGATGGGCCGTCCACTAGGCACTAACTACCTCTTACGGTTTGGAGCCAAGTTTTTTTTTTTATTTACAAAAATCCAAGGATGACAAACTAGTTTAGCAAACTCTAGGAGATGACTCCGCCCTTAAAAATGGAGGCGCAACCAAACACACGGCAGGAGATCTTTGTCATTTTATTGTTAATTGTAGTACATGAAGAGCTCTGAAAGCAATGGTTTAGCGACTCTCTATCATACTCATATCTTGTTGACTATATTTTTTTTTGGGGCGAAAAGCGGGCGAAAAGTGGAGGAAGGTGAAGAAAATAATTCCTCCATGTTGTGATAATAATTAACACTCCTGCTCACACCTAAGTACCACTTTGCCCCATAATGGGGGGAGGGAGGCCTCTCGTCGGGGAGATGTCTCCCTCATCGTCTTTGTTGATGCGGACCATGAGGGGCGACCTTGGAGGCACTATCTAGCATCGGATCCCGCGAGAACGCCGGGGAAGGTATCTTCTTGTGTTACAAATTTATGTGACTCACTGCCATCTAACTTGTATGAAAAATGTGTTGTCTTAAATACCTTTTTTCGGGTTGATCTCGTGTACAACCACAAAGAAGATTTTAAAAAGGATCAAAGAGAAGATCATATACACATCTATCTATCCCTCTTTGGAGCAATTTGAAGATAATAGATCTTGTGTTGTGGGCACAAGTTGTGGTGCTTGTCCAAGTGAATATCAGCAGTAGTAGCTCTCTATCCTCCCTTTTAACATCTAAGAGAGGGGCTCGTGGCCGTAGGACTATAATCTCCGTGTAGGTCTCGAGCCTCGGTCATGGTCATGGCCATGGCTAGCGCTTAAGACCTCTGTAGGAGATTATAATCTGTTGAGGGCCACAAAAGCGTCTCGATGGTGTTGTCATCTTTATTCGAGTCCGGACCCGGGGATGTCCATATTTGTCTTCGTAGCTTAGGTCTTTCGGCAAAATATGTAGTGCAAACCACCATCTTCGTGTAAACTTGTGTAAACCCACGGCAAAAAAAAATATGTAAATTCATCAAAAAAATCACACATGTAGATGATATGATGATACGACCTTAGAAAATATCATGTCCAAACTTCGACTCCGTTTGTGAGAGTTATAAAAATAACAAATTTCTAACAAATTGACTAGACAACTTTTCGGCTTGAAATTTGTTATTTTTATATCTCACAAACGAAGTCGAGTTTGGACAAGATATTTTTACAGGTTGTGTATCATCATATCATCTATATGTGTGAATTTTTGGTGAATTTAGATGACTTTTTTTGCCATGGTTTACACGGGTTTACACGAAGACGATGGTTTGCACTACATATTTTCCCTAGGTCTTTCTTCGACAATGTTCTTGCTTCATCTTGTTTCATCTTATATTGTCTCACGAGGTACTATTAAATCGGCCCGAAATCGGCCTTTTAGCGAGAACAACCCGTTTCTCTGTAAATGTTATTATTATCAAAATTTTGTTCAAATTTGGAATGCTCTAGCTCTCAAGAATCTTGAAATAAATAACTTAAGATCGAGAGTATTTATCTATACAAAGTTTGGCAAATTTCCTAATTTGAATACATTTTGAAGTCCAACCCACGCTCACTACAAAAAACTCATTCTATGCGGTGTCCCTGGCGGAAGTGAAAGCGAAACAAAATAACTCTCGCTTTCTCCACTCTCCTCCCGCCCTCCGCTCAAAATTGAAATTCGGGTGAGCACGGCGCCAATGTCCTCGGCTCCTCGCTCGACTGTCACAAAAAGAAACACCCCCTCGATTTCTATTTTTAATCTGGGAGTGCCGTAGTGCCGCCAAAAAGCCTAGTCTTTCTCCCTCCTAACTCCAAACTCGGTTTCAAATTCCAAATACTAGTAGTACACAAGTTACAAAAGCGCCGTCGTCGATGACCCATCCTCCACCCTCATCGTCTTTGTTGATGCACTTCATGAGGACGACCTTGGAGGCGAGGATCTAGCACCGGATCAGCCTGAACGCCGGAACATGTATCTTGTCTTGTGTTATAAATTTATGTGACTCTGCTATCTAACTTGTACAAAAAAATTGTGTTGTCTTAAATACCTTTTTTCGGTTGATCCTGGTACAACCACAAAGAACTACGTCCATATTTGTCTTCGTAGCTTAGGTCTATCTTTCTTCGACAATGTTTGCTTGTTCTTGCTTCATCTTGTTTCATCTTATTTTGTCTCACAGGATACTAATGTCGGCCGTTAGCGTAACAACCCGTTTCTCTCGTAATGTTATTATTATCAAAATTCCTTGCATTGTAGTATGATTGTATCTCTTGCCTCTAAAATAGCTTTTCAACTTGGCTTAAACCTATGTTTCACAATTTGGTGGTAGGGTCTTTTATTGTTTTCGAACCTAGAAGAACAAACTTTGCACCGGTGTTGGTATTTCTTAGCGTAGCGAGATAGTCATAGCGCACGGAAATACCGTTGTAGCACTTCACCGGAAGTGTTCGGGGGTATCGATTTCCACGTGGAACGGGTGTTAAGTCGAGGCTCGACTAGCTACCGGGAGGAAGATGGAAAGGGTGAACTGGGTAGTGAGTTTCTACTACGGCGGATTATCCTAAAGCCAAATTACTTCTTTTCTTATACGTTCACGTAGCCACCGGCTCTCCCCGGTCGCGGAAGGGGTCCGGCCTCCGGACTACCGCTGGCAACCGGACATGGAGGAATACTAAGGTCAAAACGGGGCTGTCACCACCGCCGCCTACCTCACTACCGTGGGCCGATTGGTAAACGAGGGTGGCGTGTAGTTTAGACACCACGTCTACACTACTTATCACGTACTCTAGCGTTGGCGGGGAGCATCCGTCTTCATCGGGAGTCCTCTACTAGAGCATCTACCGTTATGGTAAACAACGAACCGGTGAGCGTATAATTAAAGTAATAATTTAAACTCAAAGATAATTCTTTGTAGATAGAAAACGGATCTCTTACTCAAACCCGGTAGGATGATCCGTAGAGGTACAAGTCTTGGAGAGGCGGGGCCGACAAGTTCGAACTCCGTGCACTTTGAGGCGAGGGGTCGCTACTCCTCTTCTCCACACTTCCTCCTCTCTCACTCCCTTCTACTTCTAACTTGGCTCCTTTCCTCTACTCCAATGTGTACTAAATGTGATGGAGTGGAGTGTGTGAGTGAATGGAGTGTAATGATGTGTATGATGATCAATGTGATGCTTCATGATGAGGGGTGCCTCTCTTTATATAGTGGAGAGGAGGAGGGAATGGAGGGCTCCCCTTGCTTCGAGCTGTTCTTGGCGGGAACGAAAATTTGCACCGCATGCAACCGCCGCTTGAAAGTCGCTCCGAACCGCCAGAGAAAGGGCGGGAACATCCGCCGAAAATCTGCGCCCGGCCGCCACGATGGGCCCGGCCGGCCCAAGTTTGGCCCGGCTTGAGCCGGGCTTTTCGCGTGCCGCCTTTTGGTCCACTTTGTTTCAGCATCCGCGTAGGTGCGTTGGCCCGTTTTTTAAATTCGATTTTGGTGCATTGGCCTTCCCTTTGACAAAGGCGCAATCCCGGTTTTGCGCTTTCTTTGTTGATTAGGCGTATTTGTACTAGTTTCCACTTTTGTTCCTACAAAATATGTTTTTGACAATACAAGTGGAACTAGGTTAGAAATAAATGCATATGCACCATGAGATTGCTTATTTCCCTTGGAATGAACCTGAGTTGGCGGTATAAAATGCTTGATAATGGCCGCCAACAACTCCCCCACACTTGGCTTTTACTCGTCCTCGAGTAAAGTTGAACTTTTTTAGGGGTTTCGTAAGGTCGTTTCCTTTGTCAATATCAAAAAAAAAAATTCTACCGCATTATCTTAAACGATCATGCGATGGAGATAAGCGAGGAGTTTTTCTTTCTACTTACCTTTGCACAAATAGACTTGGTTGCTTTCAAAATTTAAAAAGAATTTTTTTTTGTTATGTTCCTGGTTCTAATAAAACTTGAGAGTACTAACAAAATTGCTTACTTCCTTGTATGAAATGTCAAGTCAAATTCTAGATTTAATGGAGGAAGTGTCATATTCCTAGATCAAAGATGTGCATATGAGAAATGTTTCTTTTTAGCTATGATGCCTCTTTGCTTTCAAAGAGTCATGGGCTTCTTTGCTCTTTTTTTTTTTTTTGAAGTGGGCTCTTCTCCCTCGGACACTTATCCGTTATTTCTTCTCTCTCTTTTTTTTTTTTTTTTGGAGAAGTGGGCTCTACTCGCCCTCGGACACTTGTCCATTATTTCTTCTCTTTCTTTTTTTTTTTTTTTTTTTTTATAGATAGGCGGGCATCGGCGTACCCATTGTTTTTTTATGGGGGCATGTGCCCATTTCTAGCATAGCCCATGCCCTTTTGAAGCATAAAGGGTTCATCATAATTTAGATTACCAATTTATTTGTGCACAGTGTTTTGATCTTGGGATTATAAAACTTCCTCAACATTTAATCTTTTGAATTTGACAAGATTCAATGAATAAGGAAGTAGCTATTTGTTACTAATTCAGGTTTTGATTATCCCAGAACATGATAATATATATATATATATATATATATATTTTTTATATAGGTAACCCAAGTCTTATTTGTGCAGGGAAAGAGAAATTCAAGTAATCATGCTATCTCTCAAAGCATAAAAGTTCAAATAACGTGTGATTTTCTTTTTCTAACAGTTTGACAAAGATAAAGTTTGTCTAAGTTTTTAAGTTGACAAGTGAATTTTATCTCCCCCACACTTGTTTCTTTTATAGAAGTTAACAGAAAAAATTATATAGAGAAACAAATACGAAAAAATATTCAAAGACAAACTTTATTGAACTTCAGGAAATTACAAAGTAAATGAATGGAAATAAAACATGAAGAATTCAAAAGCGACTGAAATAATCGGTAATTTTGAATCCTTTTTATTTTTTTCGCTAGACGGTCTAATTTCTCATTAAACCCACGGCCATAGTCGTAAGGGAATCCTCTAGATTTTTCACTTCTAATTTTGCTATAGCTACTTAGTTATGGATTCTTTCTATCCTTGTGTGTAGGCTGCTGATCCTTGTGTTGACCATTGCAAGTGTAATTTTCTTCTTAGGTTTTTCCTCCTCACTATCAGAAAAAAAGCCGGGGTGGCTTCCCCTAATAGGAGGGCTCCCTAGTGGTGGCCTTCCATGATCCTTTTGACTATGTGTGTTTGGCTTTTTGAGGGTAGTTTTTCCTCTGATTTTTCCTATCGGTGGTTTTATTTGAGCGGAAGTCGTGGTTGAGTTGGATGACAGCTTCCTCGAGATGAGTTTTGCGTTGGGTTTCTTTGTTTTACGGGAGGTTTAGGGATGCGGTTCATGTTAGGTGAACCCTTGTTCTTGACCGGGAAGGATGGCACTTTCTTTTTGATAGGTGGTAAGATTGCCAAAGGTTGAGTGACACTAACATGGCTTCATCTATTTCTTACGGGTTTTCTTGGAATGGCTCAATGTCTAGTCCTAAGGCGAGGTATAAAGCTTTGTTGTTTCCCATGGGCCAAGGTTGAGCAAGTAAGGATGAGGGAGAAGAGATGGTTTTGGTGTGATTTTCCATGAGAAGCTTGGGGTTCAATTTATAGAGTTTTTGCGTCGAACCGTGACCGTGCACCACGGGGGGTTGGGATAGGATCGGTTGGGATTAATCCATGTGAGAAAACAGGGAGGCACGGGGGCGCAAAGCGGGCCGGCCGCTCCCAATCTTGGCCGCCGCCGCATGGCGTGCCTTGCGCCGCGACTTTTCCCATGATCATTATCTTATCTCGAACTCTTTTTGCTATAGTGGTGCAACGGGGAAAAACCCCGGTTTAGGCGATGTTTTCTTTATTAAAAAAAAAAAAAGAAAGGGAAAAAAAAAAAAGTTATGTGCTTTTTTTTTTATTTAATAGTTTTATTGTGTTTTCTTTCCAATATGTTGGTAGCAATTATGGAATTATTTTTATATTGTTCAAAATCTACCAACATTATTTTCTCTATATATTTATTTGGAGAAGGCTCAAGGAAAACTTTTAAACGTTGGCCATTTACCTTTGATAAATTACACAATCGTCGGTGATGGTGATTGCGCCATGAGGTGCGGCGTCGGCGGCGGTGTATGGCCCCCTTCCATTTGTTTGTTGCTTGCCTTCCCTCCACCGAATAGCTTCACCACGAGAGTTAAAGAGTAATACCTTGTCTCCTTCGTGGAAAGTTTTTACGTTGGATTCGGTGGTCGTGCCATCTTTTTGTTCTTTCTTTGTATAGCTTGACACTTTGTGATCGCCTTCTCCCTCCATTCCTCTAGCTTCGGTTAAGCTGTTTTTTGTCTATTTTTCCCGGCTAGCTTAAGGTCCATGTTCCATGTCTTGATTGCCCAATAGGCTCGATGTTCGAGTTCTCTTGGCAAGTGACAACTTTTCCATAGACCCGGTTGGAATGGTGTCATGTCAATGGGGGTCTTATAAGCTGTCTGTATGCCTAGAGTGCATCGGGGAGCTTGTCTTTCCGGCCCTTCCCCATTGCATTGGCGGTTTTCTGCGAGAATGTTCTTGATTTGCTTGTTCGATGTTTTACGCTTGGCGCTTGTTTGAGGATGGTAAGGTGTGGCTATATTGTGCTTAGATCCCAGCTCTAAAGAAAAGCTCGAAAGGATCTGTCTATGAAGTGTGATCCTCCATCACTTATGACCATCCTTGGTGTTCCAAACCTTGGAAAAATGATCTCATGGAACATTTTTACGGCATGTTTGGCATCGGCGGCGAGGCATGCGAGCTTCGACCCACTTGGACACGTGGTCGGCTGCGATGAGGATGTACTCACTATCATGGGACTTTGGGAAAGGTCCCATGAAGTCAATACCCCAAACATCGAAGACTTCCACTTGGAGATTGTAGTTGAGGGGCATTGCATTTCTTGATGTGATTCCTCCTTGCGGTGACACTTTTGGCATCTTCGATGAATTCTCTTGTGTATTGGTACATCGTTGGCGGAAAGAATCCACCTTTGCCAAATCTTGGCTTGAGTGCGATGTACTCCATAATGGCCTCCGTGCGGGCTGCATGGCATTTTCAATGATTTGTTGTCCCTCTCTGGTGGGTACACATCTCCTTAGCATGCCGTCGGCACATACTACGTATAGGTACGGATCATCCCACGGTGGCGGCGACTCTCAACTTGCAACTTGTGCACGGATTCGCCGGGGTGATGCGTAACACGAAACCATGTAATTCACAATGTGCGCATACCATGGGGTTCGTCCTCCACCTTGAGGAGCATGTCATCGCGTAGGAAATCGTTGATCGGTAACTCCCGCATGTTAGTGAATTGCAAACGCGACAAATGATCATAGCGGTGTTCTCTACTCCTTTCTTGTCTTTAATTTCTAAATCAAATTCTTGGAGTAAGAGAATCCATCTTATTAATCTGGGTTTAGCGTCTTTCTTAGTGAGCAAGTATTTCAATGCGGCATGATCGGTGTAGACAATTACTTTGGATCCCACTAAGTAAGACCTAAACTTATCGATAACAAACACTACGACCCGGGAGCTCTTTTTTTCGGTTGTGGCGTAATTTAATTGAGCTCCATTTAGTGTTTTCTTTGGCATAGGCAATCAGCGTGATGCTTTTTATCTTTGGTTTGGCCAAGGACCGCACCAACGGCGTAATCACTAGCATCACACATGATTTCAAAAGGCGGCGACCAATCCGGTGGTTTGGATGATTGGCGCTGAGATGAGTGCTTTTTTAATGGTGAGAAAAGCTTTCATGCACTTATCGGTGAACTTAAAAGGCACATCCTTAGCTAGCGAGGCTTGTTAACGGTCTAGAAGTTTGTGAGAAATCTTTTATGAACCGTCTATAAAATCTGCGTGGCCTAGAAAAAGCTACGGATTCCTTTCACGTTCACGGGGGGAGGTAGTTTTTCAATCACTTCAATTTTTTGCTTTATCTACCTCAATCCCTCTCTCGGACACTAGGTGTCCAAGGGCGATGCCCTCTCGGACCATGAAATGGCACTTTTCCCAATTTAGTACCGGGGTCCTTCTCTTGGCATCGTTGCAAGACTCGATCTAAATTCTCAAGGCGGTTGTCAAAGGTTTTCCATAGGCGGAGAAATCGTCCATGAATACCTCCATGATTTCTTCAATCATATGCGAGAATATCGACATCATGCACCGTTGGAATGATGCGGGTGCATTACACAACCCGAACGACATTCTCCTATCTGGCGTTTCCATACGGGCATGTGAAAGTTGTCTTGCTTTGATCATCGGGGTGGATGGGAATTTGGTGATAACCTGAATACCCATCGAGGAAAGAGAAAGAAAGAGTGTTTTGCTAACCGCTCCAACATTTCATCAATGAAGGGAAGCGGAAAGTGATCTTTCTTTGTTGCGCGTTGAGTTTTTGGTAATCAATGCACATTCTCCACCACGTGACGGCACGCTGTGGGAATTAATTCATTTTTAACGTTTTCAATTACCGTCATGCCCCCTTTCTTGGGTACCACACGGGCCGGGGGCTAACCCGGTCGTTGTGTGGTGCGGGATAGATATCCGGCGTGAAGAAGTTTGAGGACTTCCTTCTTCCGCGACTTCTCTCATCTCATTATTGAGCCGGCGTTGTGGTTTAGGTGAGGTGATTTTTCCGAGTCAACGAGGGATGCGATGAGAGCAAATTAGAGGGCTAATCCCTTTTAGATCATGTAATGAATACCTGAAGACCGTCCTATGTTTTTCTAGTATTTTAATCAATTTGGATGACTCCTCGTCGGTTAGTTTGTCACCGATGATTACGGGAGCATTTTTATCATTGTTTAGAAAAACATAAGCGCAATCCTTCGAGGAAGGGCTTTTAGCTCAATGGGAGGTGGTGCCGTTTCTTCTTCTTTAGGGAGATCGATAAATTCATCTATCTCGCTAATTTCTTCGATGAAGAATTTGGAGTCTCTTTCTAAGGATTCTTCGAGTTTCAAAAGGTATTTTTGGCACCACCTCTATGGTTGTTATTGGGGACGGGGGGTTCAGCTATTGTGTTTTTGGATTGTTGTATGGGTAGCGTGAGCGTGTCCCTACCTAATTTGACATCTAACTCCCACGTGTTTGGTGGATCGGCGAATAATTTTTCTAGGGGATGGCCAATTAGAATGTCGAAATCCTCAATGTCAAAGATGTGAAAATCAAGGCTCATTCCGACACCTTCATGGTAAAGAGAAACATTGTGTAAAACCCCCAACCCTTGGAGAGTTGAGCATATCAGCTCTAAAAGTTTTTATTGTGGGCGGCGTTTCTCTTCATCAAAATAAGTTTGGGCATAAGTTTGTGACATGATGTTGATGCCCACGGTTGGGTTATACAATCTTGTTTCTTGTTTTCTTTTTTATTATGCATTGAATGGGGAGCGAGGGAATGCAATTCGAATTTCTTGAGAAGGCGACTCATTCTCGTGTACCCATTCGCTGCTCATGAAAGATGTTAACCCCATGATTGACTCTCGTAGAGAGTCTATGCTCAAAAGGTTCTCTAGGGGTGACGAGGCGGTGGTCTCTTTACCGGCTTCGTATCTCGAGGTGTTTTCGAAATTTTCAAGAAAAAACGTCCTCGATATACGGGGAGGTCTCCCGAAGGGTTCCTCCATTGGTTAGAGTGCGGTATTTTTAGAGGTTCGGCTTGAAGCGAAAACCTCGTTGGACATCGACTCAACACGGATGGGTTCTAGAGGAGGGGTGTTTTCAAGAATTCGGTCTAAAAGGGCATCCCCTTCCTCTGTGGTTTTGTGTGTAAATGACCCTCCTGCGGCGTGTCTAGCGTAGGGGCGGACTCTCTAGTCAAACCTAGCGGAAATCTTTGAAGAAGCAACACATGGTTGGGAATGGATAGTTACGGACCCGGACCTCGTTAAAATTGAGAATCGTCCCCGGTGCACCTAACGACTCCTTCTCCCCTGTTGGAAGTATATTATCTCTTGGCCGAAGGGAAGCAATTCGGGATATAGGGAAGAAAGCTTAGCAAAACTTTGCCCGCAATTCCTCCCAATCACCTACCTTCCCTACGTTGTGGTCGAACCAATTGTTTCGCTCTCTCTTCAAGCGAGAAAGGGAATAGCTTCCACCTCAACGTGTCTTGTGACATGCCTTCAATGGTGAGGCAAGCACGTTGCTCAAACTCCCTCGGTGATGGTATGGATTTTTTCGTAATCATATCCCGAGAAGGATTGATCGAACCATGGCCGATAGGCGGGCGGAGCTCATAACTTCGAAGGCGTGATGGGCTTGAAGAAGATGGGCGTTCTAAGAGCTCGCCTCTTGGGCGAGCAGTTTTGCAATAGTTGGGTGCTCCATAATTTTTTTTTTTAGATTTTTGTTTTAATGGCGGGGTGGAAATGGATAATGTAGGATACGGGTAGACTAGGTTCGAGGACTATAACGACAACCGTTCCCGACAACGGCGCCGAAAAATGCTTGTTGGTGTTTCTTAGCGTAAGCGAGAATAGTCATAGCGCATGGAAATACCGTTGTAGCACTTCACCGGAAGTGTTCGGGGTATCGATTTCCACGAGGAACGGGTGTTAAGTCGGGCTCGACTAGCTACCGGGAGGAAGATGGAAAGGGTGAATCGGGTAGTGAGTTTCTACTACGGCGGATTATCCTAAAGCCAAATTACTTCTTTTCTTATCGTTCACGTAGCCACCGGCTCTCCCCCAGTCTGCCGGAAGGGTCCGGCCTCCGGACTACCGCACAACCGGACGTGGAGGAATACTAAGGTCGAAACAGGGGCACCACCACGCCGCCTACCTCACTACCGTGGGCTGATTGGTAAGCGAGGGTGACGTGTAGTTTAGACACCATGTCTACACTACTTATCCGCGTACTCTAGCGTTGGCCGGGCAGCATCCGTCTTCATCGAGTCCCTCTACTAGAGCATCTACCGTTATGGTAAACAACGAACCGGTGAACGTATAATTAAAGTAATAATTTAAACTCAAAGATAATTGCTTTGTAGATAGAAAAACGGATCTCTTACTCAAACTAGTAGGATGATCCGTAGAGGTACAAGTGCGAGACGGGGAGCCGACAAGTTCGAACTCCGTGCGCCTTTTGCGCAGAGGGGGTCGCTACTCCTCTTCTCCACACTTCCTCCTCTCTCACTCCCTTCTACTTCTAACTTGGCTCCTTTCCTCTACTCCAATGTGTACTAAATGTGATGGAGTGGAGTGTGTGAGTGAATGGAGTGTAATGATGTGTATGATGATCAATGTGATGCTTCATGATGAGGGGTGCCTCTCTTTATATAGTGGAGGGAGGAGGGAATGGAGGGCTCCCCTTGCTTCGAGCTGTTCTTGGCGGGAACGAAAATTGCACCGCATGCAACCGCCGCTTGAAAGTCGCTCGAACCGCCCCGAAAGGGCGGGAACATCCGCCCGAAAATCTGCGCCGGGCCGCCCGCCGATGGGCGGCCGGCCCAATTTTTGTCCCGGCTTGAGCCAGGCTTTTCGCGTGCCGCCTTTTGGTCCACTTTGTTTCACTTTGTCCACGCGTAGGTGCGTTGGCCCGTTTTTTAAGCTCGATTTCGGTCTGTGGCCTTCCCTTTGACAAAGGCGCAATCCTGGTTTTGCGCTTTCTTTGTTGATTAGGCGTATTTGTACTAGTTTCCACTTTTGTTCCTACAAAATATGTTTTTGACAATACAAGTGGAACTAGGTTAGAAATAAATGCATATGCACCATGAGATTGCTTATTTCCCTTGGAATGAACCTTGAGTTGGCGGTATAAAATGCTTGATAATGGCCGCCAACACACGGCAGATATTATTTATAGAAATGCGCTTCAGGTGGAAGTGATGAAGAGATCTCAGGTGTGCATTTCGGCTACCGAGGATGACCCCATTACTAAGAATGTTTACTGACTCGATTCACCCGTACCGTGCATAGCAATCAAAAGAACAACCATCACGGGCACTTTCTAACAGCCTACGGTTCACCAAAAAAACATCCATTTGATCTCCCAACTTCGCCCAATTTCTTTCTCACCTCGGTGTGCTGGGGGTACTACAAACTAAGCATCTCCCTCCTTGATAAGGGCGTCGATGTCGACCTCGTGGACCACCGCGTCCGCCGTAGGCGCCGTAGCCGTCGAGGAGATCTGCGTAGTTCGCCAGTGTTGCCCTTCGGGGAACCCCTCCACCCCGCCGAGGTCCGCTTGCACCATCGACTCGCCATCGCGGTGCCATCACGGCGCCACGGCGGCGCGCGGCGTACCACCGCGGCACGCGTGCGGTTACGCTCGCCTCCAACTCACGGAGTGCTTGGCCTGTACGCGCAAACAAACAACGAGGATTAGGAAAACCGGGCGTAAGCACAAGGGCAATCAAGCGACTCACCGGGCGAGGTGGAAGTCGGCGTTCTCCCGCTGGATCGCGAAGGAGCGCCATCTCTGCTCCACACCGGCAGCGGGTCATACATGGAATTGGGTCTTTGGTCGTTGACACTGTTAAAGCATAAAATTACTAGTCAACTAACATGAAATAAAGGCTTAAAATGAATATCAACATAAGTCTAGGGGTTTAACTAACATAATTCCACAAGCTTTGGTGAATTATACATTTTCGAGGACTTAACAGATAAATGCAGAGAATAATGGAGAAAGTTCGAATATACAAGACATATGATGACAAGACTTGACCGTGAAGTAACTCAACCCAAATTGTGGACTAAAACATTCTAGAAGACACCAGAAGACACCGGAAGGAGCCGACAAAGATGGGCCCACCATGGCTGGGCGGCCGTCCGCCGCACAGGCGGCCGCCGGTGGGTCCCACCAATCGGTCTCACCTTTCTAGGTCGGTTTACTACCGACTTTGAGGTCGTATCTACACCGTTGCCAAGGTCGGTTTGATCCAAGGGTTCACGTTCATCGCCAAGGCCTATATAAGAAGACCCCCTGCCCCCAGGGTTAAACCCTAATTCATTACTATCTCATTCTATCTCATTAACTCTTAGTTGTAGAGGGGTCCCTTGTAAGGATCAACTCTCTCTAAGGGATTAGTGAAGAACAATTAGACATGTAATTAGAAGAGGATTAGATCTAATTAGATCTAATCAAGAGTAAGAGTTAAGAAGAGATTAGAGCCATAGTCCTCATTAGAGACTAGAGCTAATCTTGTTCCTAGAGTTAAAGTGTTGGTGATGGGAAGAGGCTGCTGAGGAAGCACCGGACCTGTCGGTGACTCCTCTACATCTTGTACCATCGGAATCAAGTAACACTGGTACTTGATTCCGAGACTTCTATGGTGGATCAACTCCTTATTTGAGTAAGTAAATGTTCTTATTATTCTTAATGTTCACAACTCTTATTTGAGTACTTTAATCTGTAGGACCCTATAGATTAGAGGGGTAGCTTAGGTTTAGGCGTGGTGCTTAGACTGGGGTTACTTGTGATGACACCTTATATTCCGGGCCGTGTGGTAGATCGCGGGAGTGACAGTCCTGTTGTATCCTTTGGAATCCACCCTCCGTCTATAAGACAAGTTGGGCATGTAAGTGCTGGGGAATTGCATGTTTCACCCATGTTTTCCTTGAGTGCTTCCCTTTAAGACAATATCAACATATGCTTACAAGGATAAGAATTAGACAACCATAGAAATCTCCTTATCTCTTTATCTTCTTCAATCTCTTGACCACTTTGCTTTCGAGGATTAGTTATATTCTTTAGTTACCTCACACTATCCTCCATGTGGATTCGATATTAAAACCCCTCTCCCGGGTGAAATGCTCACCCGGTATCCGTTAAACTTGCGGATTATTATAAATATTTCTGTAGGCTTAACAAATACCAACAAGCATTTAACGGCGCCGTTCTTGGGGGAGGAATGGTTCTTTGAAAAATATTGAGTATAACTAATCTTGTATCATATCTTAGTGTAGTCTTTCTTCATATTTTCTTTTCTTTTTATATCTTTTTGGGATCTTCGGATTCCACACCTATCCTTATGCTGCACCCATAAACACAAGTTCAGGCCACTAGAATCTTTAGAACCTATCCTATCCCTTGGCTTTGAGTCTGTGTCTACGGTTGAGCTAAATGATCATGAAATAACCCATTATAGGAGAGAATTCTGAAGTTAACCTCAGGCCAAATCCTATCCTCTAAAAAGGATAATGTATTTGGGACTCATCCTAGAAAACTTGTTCGCAAGACCATCTTGCAGTTTTCTGGAGGAACTTTTCTTTCCTTTTCTAAAGCAAGGTTTGTCCTTGACAAACTCAGCGGGTATGATCTTTTTTAAAATTTTCCATGAACACCCAAAGGAAGAGAAGGAATCATCCTCTAGACCATAGGAGAAGTTTTGATAGCCAGATCATAATCATTCCAATCCTTTGATTAGCTACCAATCCTAAATCATCCATACTCTAAACACCTCCAAGGGAAGAAGTAATTCTACCCTTGATTCTTTTATGGTGATGACTTTGGGAAACAAACTTCTAGCTTCATAGGAGACCTTTGAGTACCTACAAACCAAATCCTCTTAGAGAAGAGTCTCTTAGAAAGCATCTTAATTCTTACTAAGGACGTTGGGAGCCCAAGGATGGCATATCTAACAATGCCATAGAAGGAGAGCAAAGCTATCTAGAATCCATTCACATCTTCTCTCTTTCTATTTCGGACTAGATAACTTATCCAAAGCCAATTTTAATCTCATCCTTGACCCCAATGAATCCTCTAGTGTTCTTTTTCGTAAGTCTACCTACGATCTTAGAAATCCTAAGTACAGACATCATGAAGGATCTATGGAAGACCAAAAGAGCATTATCCATAGTTGGAGAACATCCATGATCATAGGAGTTACATCCCAAATTTTTCTATCCAATCCTTGCTCATGTGAACAAACTCCTGAATTGATTGCCATGTCTAATCTAGCCACTTATAAGATTTCAAACTCCCTTGAGATAATTGTTCATAATGATTTGGAAAGGGAGGTTATTGATCTTATTGGCTTGAAAAGTTGAGATTGGTGATTTAAGGGAAAACCTCTTCATCATTTTGAATCATCTTTGAAGGTTTCCCAAGGGCGAGCTTTTTGTCCTAAAACAAGCACTCTAAGGGGAGTAATATAAGAATAGATCTTTTGCTATAACACCCCCTTGTGTAGTGAGCATAGAGATATAATTATGAGAATATTCCTTCGGGTATTTTTGCTACTAACCATTTCAGGATCTAGAACAAAGAGAAACGAAGGATGACAATGTAAAGGTATGTCTAACCAATCATCATGCAACATTAAATTATTCACATTGAAAATAATTTTTTGCCATGTTGCTACTTTATCTTGGTTATCTCTACCTTTAAGACATGCTCCAGTTGCTACACTATTTCATCTCCACTTGAGTAAATCTCTTTAATGTTTTCATGTTACCATTATCTGCTATATTATATGATTTGGTTTTGATGTACTTTCATACACCTTTTAAATTAGGCATGGTGCTTAGTTTAAGTTGTTTTCCTGAATTAAATTAGACAAGGTGTCTAGTTTGATTTTTTGAACTAAGGGTGTGTTGATTTTACTTCTAAAGGTTTTTAAATTAAGCATGGTGCTTAGGTTAAAATGCCTTCCTAAATCAAATTGGACGAGGTGTCTAGGTTGATTTTTGAATCAATAGTATATTGTAGTAGATGTTGGAATATTCTCGTTGGACTAACCCATGCGAGAAAACTCTCAAATACAATTGGGGTAAGTCAAGAGATGAACTCGGATCGAGAGATGAATCAAGGCATATGATGAACTCCAACTTTGTGCAAAAGTCATGATTCATTCATCATTAATAGAAGAACTGTAAGTCCCAAATCATCATTGACTCCGATCTTTTTGCTACCTTTGCCTTGATCCACATGCTATAAGATATGATAATTAAAATCTATGCTAAGAGTAATCAAAGAACCATCTTTTCAATTAGCATAGGTAAGATCTTATGATCTTTGGATAACAGCCCCGTGTCAACCATGTTGTATTCTCCCTCGGTATGTGTCCACTAATATTTTGCAGAAAAAAGAATCTATGCTACATCTATTCTATGAAGAAGAGTGCCATACACCACGATCACGGAAAAAGTAAACACTCAATAGAAGTGGATAGACAAAGCAATGGGCCACAAGAACATCAAAGACAGGTAAGTGAATATAAAACACATATGTATACAACTTTTGTCTTATGTTCTAAAAATAATAATAATAAAAATCTGAGCACATGAAGGCCCATTGAAAACAACAACATGTTCCTAGGACAAGTTCTCTTTGGATATTTTTTGGTCACTAACCTTGCAGGAACAAAAGGACGAACAACATCTAAGGACATGGTGATTGCAACACACAAATAGGGATGGTTCAGCATTCACACTTAAAGTGCCAAGTGACGGGGAAGGCTCGAGCATGGGGAGGAAGGTCCACACCTCTAAAGATCTGACATTACTCTTCCTCTTCTCAAGCTACCGTCACTTTGACATGCTGGTTTTCAATCCCTCTACTCAATACTACTTTGTTTCTCTAAGATTGAATGTTTATAAATGTCATACATCAAAATCAATCTTAAAATTTCCCATTAGAGAAAAAAGTAATACTGAGCACATGTTAAAATATACATCCAAACCCTTTGTAGAATCGAAGATACCTTTAGCTCCATGACAAATTTACCCTTGTTTAAAATTACTTGTATATTCCTTCGGGTATGTCTGTCAAACTAATACTTTGCGGAATAAAATCATGAGAGGAGCAAAAAAAGGTCTTACACAATTTAAAAGAAGAAGAAAGAAAGGATGATGCAATAAAAGAGACAAGTTAGGAGCAAGATATACATAAAAGGCCAATTAAGGAAAGCTCCAAGCAAAAAGAAATAATAACCACAAGGTGTTACAGTGCCGTCACACTCTAATAAAAGGTAACATCTTGAGGTAAGCTATCATTAACTAAGCTTTTCCCTAATTTTGGCATGCTCATAAATAAAGAATCAAACATGTTGGAGTTGAAACCTAAAACTTATCCATCCCGCTTAGCTTCTCATGTTTTAGTTCTTTGTTTCTAAACACCGCTCTCTTGATCTCATAGCCCCCATTCATGTGAATTAAAATGTTGCTCATCCCGCTTTGCAAGATAGTCATAATCATTAAACTGTTGATGCTCTATCTTATGATCTTATCACCCTCATCGTAAATAAATGAAATAGCTAAAACATTAATTCTACCTTGTTTAATGTGCTTAAGGGTAGAGAAGAATGAATAAAGTTTTGGTTCTGTTGGTGTTTTCCCACCAACAGAGCCCATGCACTTGATCTCTACTTTGTCTTTGTAAACGGGGACATGCTTCGAGCACAACGTGGAGGCGTATCTCACTCTCCCCTGAATTCTACAAGGGAATGTCCCGACCCACAAAGCACACACACTAAACAAGATGTTGCATGCTTCCACTATCAAAGCTTCACTTCAAATCATGAGACAAGCAAGCAACATGGGTGATGCTATCCTCGAGAGATCACTATCTCGGGAGACACGACCACCAAGATCAAATGATACACTTGAGGAGTGAGTAAGGTAAGAAATCTTGTTCAAAGGATTTAAAACATTGAACCTTCGCCGAAAGGTAACTTCGGTAGTTATCCATATTTAATTTCTAGCATTGCATATCATATTTATCTTTTTTGCATCTTGCATTAGCATATTTATTTCCTTGCATTGCATAATCATTTTTTTTTTTAGCATATTTACATTTATGCATTAGCACTTTGCATTGAAAAATTCTCAAGCCCCATGTGAATAATTTTTGTGGCGTGTAACAACCCATAAGGATATCCACTGTGGTGGCACAAAAATAATTATGCATTCATCTAGTTGCATTTGCATTATAGTTCTTTGCATGCATATAAATATATAAAACTTCAAAAAAATATTGAGAAGAAAAATATTCTGTGAAGATCTATCCGGAATAATCATGACTCATTTTGAAAATCTTTAGACACATGAAGCCCATGTGGCGAACCACTAACAACTTAATCAAGTTCCACTAGCTTTGTTGTCTATTTGAGTTCAGCCAGATTTCAAGGAAGAGAAACATGACAGGCGATACTCTCGTCCTTTGTCTACCTCAACTCCCACAATAAACCCGACACTTCAATCCAGCTTGGCGGAGAGCACCCCCGGTTATCACGATAAGTATCTCTACTACTATCTATATTTATATTATTAGTTAAAAATTTGGTTTGCTATTAGAGCTTGTTAATAAGTTTAGTTTTATAGAGTCTAGTTGTTTAAAGAGTCTTTAGTAGAGTGTGAATAAATGAATAAGAGTGTACCATAGTTTTCTTTTCCACCAACATAAAATAATCTCTCAAGCTAGATCTCATACATGGAAATGATGAATAGTTGCTCATTTTGTAATTCCTTTCGAGTACCTAGCTTTCAAGATTAATTTCTCTTGAGCCTTAAATGCAAGACCCGATTTGCTCAACCTAAAACCTATGGGTAGCAATTTGCTTGCTCTAAAGTCTAGGTAATTGACGGATATGATATATGAGAGTCCGAGCTGCTATTGATCTTACTCTTAGTGATACTAGATTTCGGAGATTTATTTTACTTTAAAAGTGCACATGATAAGTTCCTGTGTGACAAAGTGTTGAACCTCCTACCACGACCATATATACATGCTCCATAGATTAGGAAAACCTTTTAACATATATATAGGTCGCTTGCTTTGCATTGAGTTTGTTCAATCTTTGTCGATCCTTAGAAACTTGTCATGTCGATCATGTACACTCCACTCCATTCCACTATAACACCATATACACCCATTCACTCTAGACAAAAAATGTTCTACTCCTATCCTAGGAGAGAGCAACCAAAAATATTCACTATACCCATCCACTCATTCATTGCTAGCCAATATCTTACAAAAGCTCCATTATATTTATACCTCTCAAAAAGTTATTGCAAAAGAGATCTGTGTTGTAGAGTAAAAAAAAAAGAAAAAGGGAGATGAAAAATGGACAAAAGTCCTACGGGCGAGTAGAGCCTACCTCCCTAAACAAAAGAGATGAAAAATGAACAAGTGTTCGAGGGCGAGTAGAGCCCACATCTCTAAAAAAATAATAAAGATGAAAAATGGACAAGTGTCCGGGGTGAGTAGAACCCACATCTTTAAAGAGAGGAAATAATGGACACAAGTCCGAGGGTGAGTAGAACCCACCACTCTAGAAAAATAAAGAAAGAAAAAGATACAACCCAGGTTCTCTACAAAATTTACAAAAGAGAGAAGATCTTTCAAGGAGCAAAAGTAAGATTTCCCATCATCTATTCTATTCACTATTATATTCTCTACCATAAATATATTCTATCTACCATACACATGCACCACTTGATCGAGTGTGACTTGTAACTTTGGATCCATTGCTTGAATTTACAATATATGCTTAGTAAGTAAATAAATTATGTTCTCCTACCTATGAGCTCCGGATATAAGCCTTAGATATAGGGTGAGAGAGAAGAAGGCATAGTGTGCTACTCTTTGCCTTAGCCGAAATATTACATATTATGAGAGAGAGGCAAAAACAACCTTGTTGCCTTAGTGAGGATCCACAAATACCACAAATGAGAGACTTGAGTCATACTAGGAACTTTGAGTTTTATTTGAAAACTTGCAAAACTCGGAAGGACAGTTGAACAAAAGAGTTTGAGATATGGTGTTTGACTTGATTGTTCTATCTTTCAATTGCCCAAGATCAAAGAAAAGGCTATAAGCTCCATGGTTAAAGGTAATATGGGTAAGATAAAGAATGAACAATTTATTTTTATCTGGAGGAGAAATTTTGTTTGAAAGCATGTGTACTTTAAAGGTGTGATAGCGTTGCAGCAACTCCGATCCAAGTAAGTAGTTAATATAATATTTTGTGTCTTGCTAAGAGACTAGCAAGAGGTAAGCTTGGGGGAGCTTGTTGACACCTGTTAAAGCATAAAATTACTAGTCAACTAACATGAAATAAAGGCTTAAAAATGAATATCAACATAAGTCTAGGGGTTTAACTAACATAATTCCACGAGCTTTGGTGAATTATACATTTTCAGGGACTTAACAGATAAATGCAGAGAATAATGGAGGAAGTTCAAAATATACAAGACATATGATGACAAGACTTGACCGTGAAGTAACTCAACCCGAATTGTGGACTAAAACATTCTAGAAGACACCAGGAAGGAGCTGACAGCATGGGCCCACCATGGCCTGGCGGCCGCCAGAGCCTTTTAGGCCGGCCGCCAGGTGGGTCCCACCTGTCGGTCTCACCTTTCTAGGTCGGTTTACTACCGACTTTGAGGTCGTATCTACACCGTTGCCAAGGTCGGTTTGATCCAAGGGTTCACGTTCATCGCCAAGGCCTATATAAGAAGACCCCACGCCTTGAGGTTAAACCCTAATTCATTACTATCTCATTCTATCTCATTAACTCTTAGTTGTAGAGGGGTCCCTTGTAAGGATCAACTCTCTCTAAGGGATTAGTGAAGAACAATTAGACATGTAATTAGAAGAGGATTAGATCTAATTAGATCTAATCAAGAGTAAGAGTTAAGAAGAGATTAGAGCCATAGTCCTCATTAGAGAGACTAGAGCTAATCTTGTTCCTAGAGTTAAAGTGTTGGTGATGGGAAGAGCTGCTGAGGAAGCACCGGACCTGTCGGTGACTCCTCTACATCTTGTACCATCGAAATCAAGTAACACTGGTACTTGATTCCGAGACTTCTATGGTGGATCAACTCCTTATTTGAGTAAGTAAATGTTCTTATTATTCTTAATGTTCACAACTCTTATTTGAGTACTTTAATCTGTAGGACCCTATAGATTAGAGGGGTAGCTTAGGTTTAGGCGTGGTGCTTAGACTGGGGTTACTTGTGATGACACCTTATATTCCGGGCCGTGTGGTAGATCGCGGGAGTGACAGTCCTGTTGAGTCCTTTGGAATCCACCCTCCGTCTATAAGACAAGTTGGGCATGTAAGTGCTGGGGAATTGCATGTTTCACCCATGTTTTCCTTGAGTGCTTCCCTT
The DNA here is from genome assembly GCA_015847255.1 of Hyparrhenia diplandra. Lineage (NCBI taxonomy): Eukaryota > Viridiplantae > Streptophyta > Magnoliopsida > Poales > Poaceae > Hyparrhenia > Hyparrhenia diplandra. Next base: position 64,306 of record JADLZK010003955.1, on the reverse strand, counting down.
TAAGACAATATCAACATATGCTTACAAGGATAAGAATTAGACAACCATAGAAATCTCCTTATCTCTTTATCTTCTTCAATCTCTTGACCACTTTTTCGGGGTTTAGTTATATTCTTTAGTTACCTCACACTATCCTCCCCAATGGATTCGATATTAAAACCCTCTCCCTTTGAAATGCTCACCGTATCCGTTAAACTGCGATTATTATAAATATTTCTGTAGGCTTAACAAATACCAACACCGGGCGAAGGCGCTCACTCGGAGTGGGAGGAGGAGGAGACGGAGCCGGATCGGGAGCACGTGGAGGCGGGGAGCCACAACCCGGCGTAGGTCCCGCGGCGGGGGCGGGGAGCCGGGTTGCGGTGACGGACGCCCGAGGCCCCGGCTGCGGCTCCGGTAGAACCACCCTCCATCGTGCTCACAAGTAGGAGTGGTACAAGATGAGGGGTGCGGAAGAGGAATGCAGAGCAAAGAGTGGAGTGAACCCGTGCGCTAGGGGGGGGGCAAAGCCTGAACTCTTCCCCTCCCTTTTCGAAAAAAAAAACAAAAAGGTGTGGCGGGGCCGCCGGAAAAAAACCCTTCCCTCCTCCCTTCGGGTTGGCGGTCGATTTTTGCCGCCGCACCCCCATCCGTGGCGCCTCCTAGAATATGTATTTATTCTTCTAAGAAAAGAATATATATATATTTATTGGTTCTAAGAAAAAGAATATATATTTATTCATGCTTGTAATATTGTTCAAACATGTCGTTGTCACGATTTGTTCATGTAAAATATTGTTCTATGGGAGATGGGGACTCGAATCTAACCTGACGTGGCCGGGGTTGAGATTTGTTTGAGGTGTCCAACAAAAAACGCAATTCTTTGACTTTTTAAAATCTAATTTGACCAAATTGCATGCCGCGCGCCAATTTTTTTTTTTTTTGATAGCGTGCAAATCTATCCCAATTTTTTTTGGACCGAGAAATCGGGTTTCAATAACTCTTGACATTTCTTTTATACTTCAGACCCGTGTTGGATACATGCGATTGTAAAATGCCAGCGTCGTAGCCTATACGTCTTTGCTTCAACTCCTTCCCTCCACTGCTGCTTTTTTTTCGCGTGCTCCACTCTGCTTCAACTCCTTCACTTCCCCGCGAGGCGTGCCGCCCGCTGCGTTCCTAGCCTCTTCCCCGCCCACCACGTGCGCCGCCGCCTCCATTCCTCCTCGCCCTCTCCCCCCCCGCCGCCGTCGAAGATGAAGTGGCACGGAGAGGGACCAAAAGACGGGAGGTTCGCCCCCTGTTCCTCGCCCCCTCGGCGATGTCGTCGACGAGGTGAAGACGGAGGTGACGACACCGCCAAGGTTCAACAAGGGGCGTCCCGCCGCCCCACGGGTACAACAAGCCGGGCACCGTGTACACTTCTCGCCCTGTCTCCGTGGAAGACCAGAAGCCCGGCGGCCACCACAGCATCAAACCCCTAGCGACGCCGATGATGGAGAGGCGGAAGCGGCATGCGCCGATGGCGTTGGAGGAGTTGGGCGCCTAGCAACACCGGAGTTGAGGCGCCCACCCGCCGGCACGACATGTGTCGATGCGGGCGGCGTGCACGGGACGCCGCCCGCAGCCGAGGCCTGTACCCCGCCTCCGGCAAAAAGGCCGTTGAGGCGGTAAGCGTCGTGAAGCCGGGCGGAGGCGAGGGCGAAGGAGAAGTCCCTGGCAGCCGGGCGCCGAGGCAAGCGGTGAGGAGTCCGGGCGGCGAGGCGACGCCGAAGGAGAAGGAAGCGAGCTTCGTCGTTGGCGCGGGTAATAATGCCTCGTTTGAAACTTTTTTTCCACTCGGGGATGACCCCATTTCTATTACTTTTGATTACGGAAACACAAGCATTCATTAGAAGTTTTACTGAAGAGAAGCTACAAAAACGCGGGACATGCCTAAGAGACTCTCTTGAGCTTAAAACTGAACACAACGTAACCTCCCTTGAACCCATATATCACGGGCAATCGGACAACGACAAAGAGTTCAAGCGGTAACAAAGAACACCAAAAGTAGACTAAGCCCTCTCCCGAGCACCGAAACTTAGCATAACAACTCCCGGCTTCTAATCATCTAGCCTATTAACATGGCCTCACGTCATATATATAGATTATAGACCTTTTTCGATTCTTGCGAGAACATGTTACTTGCGGTATCCTCATGATTTAAGGATCTCCTTTTCCCGAGCACTTCTCGGTCTTCCATCCCGCCATCTTCACGGTATATATATATATACTCCCTCCGTCTCAAAATAGATGTCATTCTCGCTTCCCGAGAAATCAACATTTTCAAAATGCCGGCAATTATATATTAAAATATATAAATAATAAAATATTTATGCTAAGTAATAAATATCATTGGAAAGATCTTTAAGTCTAGTTTTTTAACAAATTTATTTGGAGATTTAAATATTGCACGTATTTTCTACAAACCTAGCTAGTCAAAGTTGAGAAAGTTTGACCGCACGCATCCCCTTGTGTATAAATAGCTCCCTCCTTCACCTCTCTACACAATAATTCGGAGGGAGAAACCAGTCCACTTGTGCAAGAGAGTAGAATTAGTTTTTCTTCTTCTACTTCTTCTATATCTTCTTCTAAATTCTAGAGAGTGAGAGAGGGAAAAGCTAGAAAAGAAGCTTTGTTCTTTCTACCGGGAGTTGCCGGTTAAGCCCCTCGGTGTTCCGCGGTTCCTAGGAGGGCCAGTCTTGGGACTTGTCGGTACCCGCCCGACTTGTACCCTCTACAAAGCTACTTACACTTTGGTAATGAGTCTTGTGATTATCTTGCAGCTATTTAATTTCCTTCGTATATTTCTTAGCTGTTGTAGACTTGCGGGATTGGTAGATTGTCTCGTTAAGGCGTTAGTTCTTGGTGAAGGAACTCTTTGACCGGGGAACCTTGGCCAACATCAAGAACTGTGACCAATAGTGCAAACGTGGTGTTTGGACTAGCGTTCACCTACCTTTTTACGGTGCATCCACGGTTGAGGGGTAGGCGGCTTAATTAAGTGACAAGCCTTGTCCGTCCCTTGAAATCTCCCCACGTTAGGGCCGTGTCGTAGAGCTAATTGCGGGACTCTGCGGAGTTGGACGCGGGCGGTGCCCGAAGTGAGTGGACAACAGACTTTAGAAATCACTTTGCTTTTGAAAACCTTAGCCTATAGATACCTCGCTACTCTTAGAAAACAAACCCTTGCCTTAGGTTGACATAGACAAGAAAAGCCTGTTGCGCGACCGTCCTTGTGTAAAATACGATACCCTGCTTACCACCGGGTGAAGTGCTACAACGGTATTTCCGTGCGCTTGCGGATTTCGTCTGTGTGCGTAAGAAACACCAACACCCATCTACATCGAAAAACGGCGTACTTCATGTCTCCTGGATACGAGAGTTCCCATATCTCTTCAATCACATCGTAGTATGGTTTCCGCACCTTCTCAGAATCAGTTGCAACAATACGAACACCAGAGTTCTGGTACACACTTTTCTTGTCTTGATCAGCGGTGTAAAAGGTGTAGCCATTTATGTCATAGCCCTGATAAGTTATGACTGTGAAGAAAGGCCCCTTTGCCAGCTGTCGAGCTTTTTCGTTGTCGCAAGAGTCATCTGAACTGGCAAGTCGGTCTCTGATCCAGATGTTGAACCGTCTAATATGCGCTCTCGTTAACTGAGACTCGGTCCAATCCGGATTTTCTTCCTGCAACAACTGATAATGCTCTGCGATGTAAGGATCTATCTCTATTTAGTGTAGCATCACAAGAGAGTGGGCTTTGTCAAAGTCGTATTTCTTGAGTAATTTGCTTCTCCCCAAGAAACCACTGTCCCCCGCTAGCCTTCCGTCATGGCGAGACTTGGAGATGCCGATTGGATTCTTTGGGGTCGATATAACGGAGACACCAATCGACCACCTCCTCGATTAGAATAGCACCGTGCCATGCTTCCCTCGGGGTGAACCCGACTCTTTGAAAACCTGTTGAGTACTCATAAATCTCTCATACGGATACATGTGGTGGAGGTACATCGGTCCAAGATACCTGATCTCCTTAACCAGATGGACCATGAGATGGACGGATATGTCGAAGAAAGTCGGCGGGAAGTAAGCCTCAAGGAGACACATCGTGTCACACATGTTCTTTTCAAGATCGTTTAGTTTTTCGTTCGTCGATCACCTTCGAGAGATTGCATTAAAGAAGGCGCGAGGCTGGTGATAGCCTTTCGGGACCTTTTTTTCGGCAATATGTTTCAGATCCCGACAAAGCATCGTGTGAGCATGACATCGCAATCGTGAGCCTTCATCGGAAGCATTTTGTTCTCTTTAGCAGGCACAAGTTTCCGGACTGGGCTGCGTATCGTAGGGAAGTTTGACACTACGAAAGAAGTCGCACAACTCCCGCTTCTCTCGGCGGGTCGGGTTTACGGTAGACAAAGGTGGGCGGGCACTTTGGGTTCGTCGTTAGGAAGGAGCTCGGGCCTTATGTCCATCTCCTCTAGGTCAGCTCTTGCTTTATCATGGTCCTTCGATTTCCATTTGTCATTCATGAGTGTCCCAAGCAAACTTCCAAAGACGTTCTTTTTCACGTGCATGATATTTATCTTTGTGGCGAACGCTATGTCTTTCCAATAAGGTAGCTCCCATAGGATTGACATTTTCTTCCACCTCTTCTTATCGGCGGGGCTTTTTGCGGTTTTTTCGGCTCTTCGAGCTGCTTTCTCTTTCTCTTTCTCTTTCTCTTCGTTTCCTTTGGTTCATCAAAGCGGGCGGTCGTATCCTTTACCACCTACTCGTAAACCTGTTCCCCATTGAAATGCCTTGGTGCGATTTGCTTTCTCCTTCGTCCCATCAAACGACGTTTCATCTCACGGTATGGATGCTTTGTAGGAAGGAAACGTCGGTGCTTTACATAAACCCTCTTCTTTGAGTTATTCACCAAAGCGGTCTCGGTGTCGTCTAAGCAATGAAAGCAGTCTTTCTCTCCTTTGCTCTGCCCGCACACGCTACGGTTGTCTGGAATATCAGTGATTGTGGTGAAGAGCAGGGCACGTAAATTGAAGCGCTCTTTCTTGTAAGCATCGTACACACTGACACCACCCTCTTTCCAGAGCTCCTTGAGATCGTCAACAAGCGGCCTCAGGTACACATCGATGTCAATACCTGGCTGATGAGGACCAAAGATCAAGACTGACATCATCATGTACCTCCTCGTGTTACACAAACCACGGTGGAAGATTGTAGATAGTTAATAGCACCGGCCAGACACTATGTGTGCTACTCATGTTACCAAAGGGGTTCATGCCATCTGTGCTTAGTGCAAACCGAATATTCCTTGGGTCATCAGAAAAAGTTTTATGTTTGTGATCAATGTCCCGCCATGAATACCATCTGCTGGGTGCCTTATATAATCATCACGCTTCAGGCCATCCGAGTGCCATGTCATCAGTCGTGCGTCCGCGGAGGTTGCAAAAAGACGTTTTAGGCGAGGAATTATTGGAAAGTACCATGCAACCTTCCGAGGAACTTTACGGCGCACCTCCCCGCCTTCTTCACCATCATCAGTTGTTCGTTTGTAACGAGAGGTTTTACACTTGGGGCATGCAGCAAAGATTTGCATAGTCACCCCGAACAGGATGCGGTCATACATGCAAGCATGAATTTTCTTGAACTTCAATCCCAAAGTGGACAAACGATCTTTTTGGCCTCATATGTCGTCTTTGGCAACGCGTTCGTGGGGAAGCATATCCCCAATCACCCCTAGCAATTGTCTAAAGCTCTTGTCAGTCCAATGGTTCTCTGTCTTGAGTTGGAGAAGCTTTAGTGTACCAGATAGCTTGGAAAAACTCTTTCTGCTAGGCGAAGAGAGTGGTGTCCTCATATCTTTCAAGAGCTGTTCCAGCTTCTTCAACTCTTCAGCAGTGTATTCATCGTAGCCCATGCCATCACGCAGCAACTTGTCCATATCCTCAACAGTAGGGACAGGGCTCGCAGCAAAGCTGTTGGTGTTTCTTACGCACACGTAGAAATCCGCAAGCGCACGGAAATACCGTTGTAGCACTTCACCCTGGGTAAAAGGTGGTATCGTATTTTTGACAGGGGACGGTCGCGCAGTGGCTTTTCGGTCTATGTCAACCTAAGGCAAGGGTTTGTTTTCTAAGAGTAGCGAGGTATCTATAGGCTAAGTTTTCCGTGCAAAGGATTCCTAAAGTCTCATTGTCTACTCACTTCGCACCGCCCACGCTCAAAGAACGATTGTCCGCAATTAGCACCGCGCCGCACCCGAACGTGGGGGGATTTCAAGGGATGGACAAGGCTTGTCACGACCAAGCCGCCTACCCCCTCAACCGTGGGATGCACCACAAAAGGTAGGTGAACGCTAGTCCAAACACCACGTTTGCACTATTGGTCACGCTTCTTGATGTTGGCCAAGGTTCCCCGGTCAAAGAGTCCCTCCACCAAGAACTAACGTAAAACGATCTACCAATCCCGCAAGTCTACAACAGCTAAGAAATGTACGAAGGAAATTAAGTAGTCAGAAGATAATCACAAGACTCCTTACCAAAGCGTAAGCAGCTTGCAGAGGTACAAGCCGGAGGCGGGTACCGACAAGTCCGCACTCTGATCCTCCTAGGAACCGCGGAACACCGAGGGGCGAACCGGCAACTCGGTAGAAAGAATCAAGCTTCTTTCTAGCCTTTCCCCTCTCTCACTCTCTAGAATTGGGAGATAGAATAGAAGAAGTAGAAGAAGAAGAAGATCTAATTCTACTCTCTTGCACAAGTGGACTGGTTTCTCCTTTGAATTTGTATTGCTTTTGAGAGGGAGAGAGGGGGTCTATTTATACACAAGGGGAGGGACCTAAGTGCTAAAAACACCCAAACCGACTTAGGAAAACCTTCCATGTACGCCAAACCGACCATCCCACGTCGGTTTCACCAGTTTTGAAGGTAACAAACCGCCTCCCCGGCTGGGCTCGAACAGCCTCGGCCAGGGCGCACCGCACACAGGGGGTCTTGTAGCGCACCTACCCGGGCCGGCCTCGCCGGGCTTCGGCAGGCTGGGCTTCCTTGCTCTGAAAAGTTGTAAGGTGGACTTGGCCCGGCCTGGTTTCGACGTTTTGTTGCGATTTCTGTTTGGGCTTGCCATTTGCTCCTTTGGGCCTTCTTCTATTTGTTGATTTTATTTCTTTTTCTTTGTCTTTTTGGCCCAAAGTGATCATCCATGAGTTTGTACTCGCAAGTCCAAATAAACACCAAAACTTTAGAATATGTTAGTTGAAATTCCTATTTCTAGGTTGTTTTGGTGTTGTGTTGACGGTATTTAATTTGTCGTTGGTTACCGTCAACAAACTCCCCCACACTTAGCCCTTTACTCGTCCTCGAGTGAAGGCACAGGGACTAAAGTGGTTCAATCTCCAAGATGTAAGCTTGCATACATGTTATTCCAAGCCTTACCTGCCTTGTGAGCATTTTCCCACCCTTTACCTTTCATCGTAGTGGGGCTTTCTAGCTTTTCTCCAAGCCTTGAGTGGTTGCCAGATAGAACGGTTATAATAGAGGTGCTTATCATTCATCCTTTTTGATCAACTTTTTATCCGGGGTTTTATTTAGATAAAATTTTATTTTTTTCGAGAAAGCATGGGCTTTATTGCTATAATTTTTTTTTGGAGAGGTGGGCTCTGCTCGCCCTAGACTTTTGTCTTTTATTTCCTCGCTTTTCTTTTTTTTTTTCTCTTTTTTTTTTTTTTAGAGATGTGGGCCCTACTAAGCCCTTGGACACTTGCCCATTTTTCATCTCATTTCTTCTTCTTTTCTTTTTTTTTTTAGAGATGTGGGCTCTACTCGCCCTCGGACACTTGTCCATTTTTCATCTCATTTTTTTTTTTAGCATAGCCCAAGACATTTCTCTTTTTCAAAGAATAGATTCCCGGATGTTGAGTTTCTCTTCTGGACGAAGGCATAGCAAATCCATTTATACCATATCATATTTGGCAACAACTTAGACTAGATAGAGCATATGCAACCCACATGAATCAGGTTTTTTTCAGGATGAGTAGTTGTTTTAACAGAAGCTTGGTATTCTGGCGAGGAATAAAATGTACGCATGCCATGTATCAATTGGTAGATGTAGAGATGGAGTTTTGCTAACTTGGTTCAGGTTTTAGCACTTAAAGAAGATCACAAGTCAAAATTTAATCTTAATAAATTGCGTACCTTTGACTTGCGAACCTCCCCCACACTTGTTTTTTGTACCTATTTTTATTTTCTTTTTTGCACAAGGACAAAAACAAGTGGAGACATAGACAATAATATAATAATAAAACTTTATTGAATTTATAAATAATTCAAAACTGGGGCATTACACTTGAAGAAATTACAAAATGATTGGAAGGGAAAATACTGAAAATTAAACTAGTGCGCGCCTAATTATTGATAAAGAGGTAGAGCACTTCTACTCGAAAAGGTCAATGAGATCCACCGAGCGCTCTACCCCCATCTCTTTAGCGGCCCGAATGAGCTCCTCGTGCATGCTAACATGCAAGTCTGCTAGCTTCTTCCTAAGGCGGATGTTGGCACTATGCCTCTCGCTAACCCGCCTCTAAGGGTTTGGATGAAGTTTGAGAGATCTCGTGATCTTCTTTTGTACACTTTCGATTGTAGGACCCGTTTGAGGTTCAATGTCATCCCCGAAGAATCCTTTTTGGCTGTCCCCTCGAACCTCGTGGTTTGGGAACCTTCTTCCTCCATTGTCCGTTTGGCAATTGCTCTAAGGTATAAGGGAAACAAGAATCGCCTTTTTGGAAGTAACTCGGAGAGATTCCCTAATAGTTCTTAGGTCATAAACTACTGGTTCCTCTATGGGGACATTCTCCTTGCCGTCTACCTTTCTTTTCTTTGGTGTAGGAATCTTGGCCGGAGAAGGTAGGAGAGCTAGGCTTTTTTCTCTCTTTCCCTCTTCTCTAAGTATTTGGAGGCGAAAGTCATGGCTTCCTCTCTATTAAATGGTACTAGAGCCATAGGAGGAAGAGAACCTTGCTGCTCTTCTTGACTTAGAGGAAAAGAATTTGAGAGGAGGAGGAGAGCAAGAAGGAGAGGTGTGAAGAATGGAGAGGAGGAGGGTGGATTTTATAGGACAAACACTCCTCTCTGTTTTGGCAGTTAAAATCTCGTGGAGCGCACCTCACCATTGTAGGTTATGAGAAAGAGGAAGGTGATGGGTGAAATCCCAGCCCGAACGGAGTCCGGCCAGGGTGCTTGGCACCAGGGTGGTGCGTGCGCACCACCCAAAGGCCCCCCTGGTCGAGCTTTTAGTCCCACATTCGTTTCCTTTTCGAAAAGTTTTGAACTCGGGGTTTGCCGCGAGAAACATTTCCTTTCTTGCCGATCTCTAATTGATCCTCAAATTTGAATTTTGAAAATAGTTTATGCTTTGATTTAATTTAGAAAGTTAAAATTCTTTTGTGTAGCAAATGACCAAAGATAAATTTAATAGAATAAAAAGGAAAATAAAAAGGCAAATACTTAATTAAAAACAAAGTAAAACTATATAGATAACTTTTTATGTTTTACTATTATTATATATATATATATATTATTATATATATATATATATTTTTTAATTGTGATAATTTTAATACATTTTTATTATTATTAATTTTTTTTATATGCTGATCAAACAAATTAATTCTCAAAGCATAAATCTATTCTATCGAGCTCTTGGTTAAGACAGTAATCGGCTCAAAGAAAAGCTTAAGACGTTGACCGCTTTACCTTTTGTATTTCACCGCGTCATCTTGAATTGTGATTGCGCCGTGTGGCGATGTATTGATGACGGTGTACGGTCCTTTCCATTTGCTTCTCAGCTTCCCTTCGCCGAATAATTTCACCCGGGAATTGAATAGGAGTACTTTGTCTCCCGTGGCGAATTCTTTGAATTTGATGCGCCGATCATGCCATCTTTTGTGCGCTCTTTGTAGAGCTTTGCACCGTGATACACCTTCTCTCGCCATTCTTCTAGTTCGTAGATTTGTCTCTCGACGGTTTTTCCCAAATGAGTCGGACGTCCATATTCCACTTCTTGATGGCCCAATGAGCTCGATGCTCGGCTCAACCGGTAAATGGCAAGTTTTGCCATAGACCGGTGGTAAGGTGACATGCCGATGGGGGCTTTGTATGCTGTCCGATATGCCCAGAGAGCATCGGGTAGCTTGTTCTTCCAGCCTTTCCCCATCTCGTTGACCGTCTTCTCGCAGGATGTTCTTGATTTGTTTGTTGGAGGTTTCGCTTGCCCATTTGGTTTCGCGGATGATAAGGGGTAGCAATGTTGTCTTTGAGTGCCAAGCTCTTTTTAAGAATGTCTTGAATGATTTGTCCTTGAAATGCGATCCTCCGTCATGATCACCATGCGTGGCATTCCAAAACGGGGAAGATGATTTCATGGAACATCTTGCGTGCATGCTTGCCATCGGTAGCTCTGCATGGTAGTGCCTCTACCCACTTTGACACGTAGTCTCACGCCACCGGGATATACTACTTAATCATGGGATCTCTCGGAATGGCCCCATGTAGTCAATGCCCCACACATCAAATATTTCTATTTGAAGGTTGTAGTGTAGGGGCATTGCATCACGAGCCGTGATGTTCCCTATCTTCCGCGCTTGTAGCATCTTCGATGAACTCTTTCGTGTCGCCGTACATCGGCCGGCCGAAGAATCCGCCTTTGCCAAATTTTGGCTTGTGTGCGAAATACTCCCGGATGCCCTACGTGGGAGATGCATGACATTTCTCGATGATCTGCATTCCTTCCTCCCCGGGTACGCATCTTCTCAAGACAAGCCGTCCGCACACACCCCGCGTACGGATATGGGTCATCCCATAGGTGCCGCCGCTCTCCATTTGGAGCTTCCGCTTGTTTTCCCCAGTGTGGTACATTATCCCGCAACCATGTAATTCACAATGTTTGCGTACCATGGGTTGAAGTGCGACACCTTGAGTAGCATGTCGCCGCTGCAGTGTAATCGTTAATTGGTGGTTCCTGCATGTTAGTTACCTGCATACGCGACAAATGATCTCGCAAATCGTATTTTCTACTCCCTTTTTATCTTTTATTTCTATATCAAATTCTTGGAGTAGAAGAATCCAGCCGGATCGGGCGAGGTTTCGCATCCTTTTGGTGAGAAGGTACTTAAGGGCGGCATGGTCTGTATATAAACGATTATTTTTGCGCCCACTAAGTAGGATCGAAACTTCTCGATAGCAAAGACTACTACTGCCGGGAGCTCTTTTTTTTACGTCGTGGGCGTAATTAAAATTTGGGCTCTGTCGAGTTTTGCTAGCATATGCGATGGCATGCTGCTTTTTTTGTCCTTGGTTTGGCCTAGGACCGCACCCAACAGCGTAGTCGCTAGCATCGCACATGATTTCAAATGGCAACGACCAATCCGGGGTTGGATGATCGGAGCCGAGATGAGTGCTTTCTTTAGGGTTTCAAAGCGTGCAAGCACTCATCCGTGAAGTCGAAGGGTACATCCTTGGCTAGCGGGGCCGTAAGAGGTCTAGCGATTTGCGAAAAATCTTTTATGAATCTTCTATAAAACCTGCGTGGCCTAGGAAACTACGGATACCTTTGACGTTCACTGGGGGTGGTAGCTTTTCGATAACTTCTATCTTAGCTTTGTCTACCTCTATCCCCCTCTCGGACACAAGGTGCCCAAGAACGATGCCTTCTCGGACCATAAAGTGGCACTTTTCCCGCTTAAGTACCGTGTCCTTTTCCCGGCATCGCCGCAAGAGCCGGTCTAGGTTCTTCAGACTGACTTCGAAGGTCTTACCATAGACGGAGAAATCGTCCATGAAGACCTCCATGATTTCTTCGATCATGTCCGAGAAGATAGACATCATGCAATCGCTGAAAAGAAGCGGCGCATTACACAGCCCAAATGACATTCTACGATAGGCATAGGTTCCGTATGGGCATGTGAACGTGGTCTTGCTCTGGTCATCAGGGTGGATCGGGATCTGGTGGTAGCCAGAATACCCGTCAAGGAAACAGAAGAAAGAGTGTTTCGCTAACCGCTCCAACATTTCATCAATAAAGGGCAGCGGGAAGTGATCTTTCTTTGTTGCCTTGTTAAGTTTTCTGTAATCAATACACATTCTCCACCCTGTGACTTGTCTTTGTGGAATGAGTTCGTTTTTAGCGTTCTCAACGACTGTCATTCCTCCCTTTTTAGGGACCACTTGAACTTGCTAACCCAATCATTTGTGTGGTACGGGATAGATAATCCCGGCATGAAGAAGTTTGAGAACTTCCTTCTTCACAACTTCACGCATCGCATTATTGAGCCTGCGCTGGGGTTCGCATGATGGGGTACTGTCAGGGTCAATAGGTATGCGATGTGTGCATAGTGTTGGGCTTACCCCTTTCAGATCTTGAAGGGAATACCCGAAGACCGATCTGTGTTTCTCTAAAACGGCTATGAGCTGGGTAGTCTCCTGGTCACTAAGTTTATCGCTTATGATGACCGGTGCTTGTGAATCGCCGTTTAGGAAGACATAGCGTAGGCCTGGGGGTAGGGGTTTAAGCTCAACTGGAGGCCGAGTTAGCTCTTCTTCTTTGGGAAGCTCTATGAGTTCCCCTGAATCGTCCTCTTCTTCAATAAAGAATTGGGCGTCTTTTTCAAGGTCTGTTTCTGGGTTCTCATATAGCATAACTCCCATGACCTCCTCGGGCGTGTCGTACTCAAGGAAGGGTTACATTCCGAAGTTTTTAGCTCGAGTAACCGGGATAGAAAACTTTTTCTTCCCGAGTTTGACATCTAAATCCCCCGATGGATGTTGGTAGGTCAAGAATCTTTTCCAGGGGGTGCCCGATTAGGATGTCGAAGTCTTGGATATCAAAAACGTGAAAGTCCAAAGACAACTTGACATCCTTGTGCAGGAAGATTTGTTCATGTATAACCTCACGGCTTTCAATGGTGGTACGAGGTGCTATGCGCAGGTCCGTCTTTGTGGGGGTCCTAATGGCTTCCTCGACACAAAGCTTGTGCAAAGGTTTCGGACATTATGTTTATCCCCACAAAGGGGTTATACATGACTTCCACCAAACTTCCCGATATCTCGCAATGGATTGGTGTAGAGGGGCCACTTATCCGAATTTCTTCGAAAGAGGGTCCTTCCTCTCGCAACCATTCCGTGCTCATTATAGCCGTTAACTCCTTAATAGACTCCCCGAGGAAAGTTTTATCCAGGGGCTGTTCGGGGCCAGCCGGGACTGGTGGTTTCTTCCATTGTTCGTACTTCGAGGTGTCACCGAATTGATCGATAAGGTCAACCTCGAAGAACGGGAGATCCGTGCACACGGTCTCCTTGTGTTCGGTTCGAGCGAGGGTCTCTTTATGGGTTTAACAGGTTCGGCTTTTGCCGAAGAGACTTCCTGGGTTTTACTCGCTTGGGTTCTACTCGGATGGGTTCTAGCGGAGGAGTATTCTCAAGAATACGGTTTAGGAGAGCTTCTCCTTCCGCCGTGGTTTTATGTGAAAATGACCCTCCCAGCCTAAATCAAGCGGCAGGCGCCGCCTGTCCAATCCTAGCCAAAAATGCTTTGTAAAAGCACGTGGTTTGGTATGGACAGTGTCCGCCGGATCGTGTAAGCGTGGTAAACCGGTCCCGTGCTGCACCTAAGGTTTCACCCTCTATTTGTCGGAAGTTGAGTATCTCTTGTCGCAGGCCACGATTACGGATATCGGGTAGAACGCTACACGAATGCCGCAGCTTCTTCCCATTCTCCGCTTACCAACCCTACGCTATGGGCGTACCATTGAGTCGCCCTCTCGCAAGAGAGAACGGAAACAACTTCCACCTCAACGTGTCATGTGTCATGCCCGCAATTGTCGCAGCCCCGCGAGGCGCCTCAAACTCCCATAAGTGATGATAGGGGTTTTCATATTCGAGCCTGAAAAGGCTCGGGCCTTTGAATTTCATGGCTATAAAGCCCGGGCGGAGCTCATATTCGAAGCTGTGATTGGCCAGATTGACGTGGTTCTACGAGCTCGCCCTTGGGAGCGCATTGAGATTTGAATAGTGGGTTGCTCCATGGGTAACAGAACTCTTTTTGGTATTTTTGTTTAAAGGATACTACCAACCACGAGGTTGACTCGGCTTGATATATAACTACGACAACCGTCCCAAAACGGCGCCAGAAAATGCTTGTTGGTGTTTACGCACACAGAGAAATCCGCAAGCGCACGGAAATACCGTTGTAGCACTTCACCCTAAGTGGTGCGGGGTATCGTATTTTTGATTGGGGACGGTCGCTCACTGGGCTTTTCGTGTCTATGTCAACCTAAGGCAAGGGTTTGTTTTCTAAGAGTAGCGAGGTATCTATAGGCTAAGTTTTCCGTGCAAGGATTCCTAAAGTCCTTTGTCTACTCACCGGGCACCGGCCCACGCTCAAAGAACAAAGGTCCGCAATTAGCACCGCGCCGCACCCGAACGTGGGGGATTTCAAGGGACGAACAAGGCTTGTCATGACCAAGCCGCCTACCCCTCAACCGTGGATGCGCCACAAAAGGTAGGTGAACGCTAGTCCAAACACCACGTTTGCACTATTGGTCACAGTTCTTGATGTTGGCCAAGGTTCCCGGTCAAAGAGTTCCTCCACCAAGAACTAACGTAAAACGATCTACCAATCCCGCAAGTCTACAACAGCTAAGAAATGTACGAAGGAAATTAAGTAGCTGCAAGATAATCACAAGACTCCTTACCAAAGCGTAAGCAGCTTGCAGAGGTACAAGCCGGGCGGGTACCGACAAGTCCGGCACTCCGTCCTCCTAGGAACCGCGGAACACCGAGGGGCGAACCGGCAACTCCAGGTAGAAAGAATCAAGCTTCTTTCTAGCCTTTCCCTCTCTCACTCTCTAGAATTGGGAGATAGAATAGAAGAAGTAGAAGAAGAAGAAGATCTAATTCTACTCTCTTGCACAAGTGGACTGGTTTCTCCTTTGAATTTGTATTGATTTTTGAGAGGGAGAGAGGGGTCTATTTATACACAAGGGGGAGGGACCTAAGTGCTAAAAAACACCCAAACCGACCTAGGAAAACCTTCCATGTACGCCAAACCGACCATCCCACGTCGGTTTCACCAGTTTTGGAAGGTAACAAACCGCCTCCCCGAAGCTGGGCTCGAACCGCCTCGGCCAGGGTGCGGCCGCACCAGGTGGTGCGCGCGCACCCTGCCAGGGCCGGCCTGGCCCTGGCTTCGGGCAGCTGGGCTTCCTTGCTCAAAAAGTTGTAAGGTGGACTTGGCCCGGCCTGGTTTTGACGTTTTGTTGCGATTTCGCGTTTTGGGCTTGCCATTTGCTCCTTTGGGCCTTCTTCTATTTGTTGATTTTATTTCTTTTTCTTTGTCTTTTTTGGCCCAAAGTGATCATCCATGAGTTTGTACCGCAAGTCCAAATAAACACCAAAACTTTGGAATATGTTAGTTGAAATTCCTATTTCTAGGTTGTTTTGGTGTTGTGTTGACGGTATTTAATTTGTCGTTGGTTACCACAACACAAGCTCGCTACTTCATCATCGATAATTATTTCCTCATCCTCAAATGTCGCTTCTTCCTCGCCACGGCACCACTTTCGTGAACCTCGCGCTTGTTCTCTGTCGTTGACACCTTCTCCATGCTTGTTCCAACTTGTGTACCCAGCCATGAAACCTCGAAGGATTAGGTGGGCATGGATCAAACGAACTCGAGTATTGCATCCGGTTCCTGCAGTCCACACATGGGCACCACAAACCCGCATCCGGGTCTCGCGCATATCGGCCTCCGCAGCAGCTAGGAAAGATTGCAACCCATCTATGTACTCACGACCGCCGCATCTCACCCGTACATCCAAAGGGCTTCGATCCCCATCGCCTACAAAATTAAGCATGGTGGAAATGGAAGAAATCCTCGGCCAATTTAAGTCAAGATATTGTTGCCAACAACTAGATGCTTTAATTCTATCTCAGCCATTATGCATTAATCGATGCGTAAGCACTATAGTATTTTAATTAGAAGCGTCTCAGTAGCTAGGTTTGCTCACCTACAGTTCGGAGATCGGCCGACCACCGTACGGGCGACCCCCTCTGAGCTGGCGGAGCACGGCCCGCCACCGGCGAAATCCTGTAGGCTTTGGCGGAGCACGCCGACACGAAGATGGTGGCCGGAGCACGCGTGACGCCCTTCTTGGCGCCGCTTGCACAAACGCACGAGCACCAATATAATGCCGGAGAGGAACGCGGTGACAACGGAGGAGAGCTCTAAGCACGCCCGGGCGAGTACTTACAGCTGATATGGTGGAGCACACACCAACGCAGCCAGCCGTCCCGCGGCGCCGCGGGCCTCCCCCGCCCCTCCCCTGCGGTGCCGCCGCCACCGCCGTGAGAGAGATCTGCTCAAGTGTGTGGCAAAGAACGCCTTATATATATCCGCAGCGAACTCCGCAGCTAACCCGAACGCACATACAAGGTACAAAGACGCATTTCAAAGAATCGCCGAAGCTAATGATAACCCTAACCTGTACGCTTTATAAACGCATATCCGCTTACTAGGTAGGAGTGCTATAGTTACGCATTACGGTACCACATACGCGCGCAGAACCCAACGAACGCGGGCGCTGCGTCTGTGATGTGGCCAGTCACTTACACACGCATGCCGACATCCATCGCCTCTAGTCGACGCGCGTGCTGTAACTATGTAGCGGGAAACGGCTCAGCTCGTTATACCACAAGAGAACGGGCCTAACATCCGTGTCCAAATTCAGGCCCAAAGGAAGGCCGGGTGACAAAGGAGGAGAGAGCTCTAAGCACGCCCGCGAGTACCTACAGCCGATATGGCGGTGGCGGAGCACAAACCAACGCAGCCGCTGTCCCAGCGCTGGGCGCCCTCCGCCGCCACCACCGAGAGAGAGAGAGAGACGGTGTTGAAGTGTGTGGCAACGCAAAAAACGGCCCAGCTCGTTGTACCACATGAGAACGGGCCTAACATTCAGCCCCAAAGGAAGGTCGCCGTCCGAGGCCCGCTCAAAACCGGATACTGAGCCCAGCCAAATTCAGTTCGTTACGACGCTGTCAACATCCATCGCCAGCAGATTCGCGATCGTAAGACTCGCACAAATACAAAGGCGCTGCGCCGAAAGCGCTCGCATCGACATGTGTCTCGCAACGCCAGCGCACACCACGACACGGCAAAGCGAACGCATCGCATCGTAACATGCGACGCGCATGCACGCGCATTCCGCCGGGGTCCGCTTTGATACGTGGTCCGCAATACACCAAAGAACAAAGATAGACAAATGGGCGACAACACACGCTCAGAATGACCGCGATAGCGGTTGCGACATGTACGTGACACCGCTACCACATCTCGCCCAAAACTATACGCGCATCGCTAGTGGTCGCAACATGTACGGACACCGCTAATACAACTCGCTCCTGAAAATAACGCCGCCGGTAGTGGTTGCGACATACGTACGCACACCTCCTAACACAACTCGCCTGAAAATAAACGCTGCGACTTTAATTTACATGGCCATTCATACCACTTTGTACCGCCCAAAAGCGTCGGTATCAAGCGGCACGCGCTCCCCGCATCGTGTCAAGCAACACGGACGGGTATCGACCACGCCAACAGAATCCATGCGCCGTCAGTAATACTTCGTAACGGTACAGACGGGCGGCGCGTAAAAGGTGTCTCAAGAAGCAAAAACGCTGCCTCAATTAGGGGTTGCATCCACGAATGATCGGGTCTCGAAAATGCGCCCTGTGATGAAACGCGATGTCGAGATACACGTTGAATTCTGCACACACTCGGTTTCAAAAAGCATCTGTCGTAGCCGCGTCTGTGCCCAGCCAAAGGAAAACGCTGGCGTGGATTAAGAAAACAGAACACGTTACATGAACACGCGTCTGTAATGACCTCCTATTATCGACGCGTGTTGGTCCCGGTGGGACCATCCGGCGCCTATTCGACGCCGCCCCTAGCCCGCTGCGTCGACAATGTCTAACACGAGCGCCGTTATTAGCGGCGTCTATGGGCTCACTACGGTTATTAGCCTTTTTTACATAGTGTGAAAGGTTTGGCATATAGGTAAATTTTTAGATAAGATGAAAGGTTTGGCATATAGGTAAATTTCTAGATAATATGATCTATATGCAACTACAACTGCAAAAAAGGTCTTACCTCACCATGCATATAGTCACTAGTGACATGTGGGAGTAACGATGGCGGCGAGCGGCGTCGGCCTCCTACG
Source organism: Hyparrhenia diplandra (assembly GCA_015847255.1). NCBI lineage: Eukaryota > Viridiplantae > Streptophyta > Magnoliopsida > Poales > Poaceae > Hyparrhenia > Hyparrhenia diplandra. The sequence continues at coordinate 46,016 of JADLZK010003955.1, read as the reverse complement.
ACGACAACGCGATGGGTAGCTACTACGACCTCGTGTGCGACCACAATGACGTGGCGTCTTCAAACCGCATGGGATGGAATGGAGGACAGCCGTCGTCCATACCTCCAGCGCTGGTGCGGGCAAGCTTGGTGGTTGAGAGCCGTGTCCCTCATATGACTCGTGTGGTTCGGAAATAGGGAGACGAGGAGGAGAGGCAGTTTGGTATTTTTCCGTGTCCTTAATAATGTCTTAGGCCGGCTTCAACTATAAAATGAGAGAAATCCTTCGTAGTCCTAAATATCAAAAGAATTCATGCGTACAGGGTTAAATGTCAAAAGGCATGCGAGTTTAAGGTTATATCATGAGGGGCGTGCGAATACCGAGTCAAATATTAAAATTTCTCCATTAGGACCAAGGAAGCTACGGGGTCGCTACGGTTGGGCTACTTTGCTAATTGTTATGGGCCTTCAAATGAAAAGGCTTATTATATACCAAATAGATATTTACATATACTAATTATTTATATGATCTTAGGGCCCTAGCTCCATGGCCCCCAGCGGTCGCACTGCTTGCCCCCTACAATCGGCGCTACCACTCGCCGCTATTAGAGTTAAATGTAAATGAACAAGTAATTAACTGTCATTTTTCACTGATCTAAGAAAGTGTTTATACAAGATTAAGGGTTCGAAGTGACCGTTCCCAAAGAGAATAACCGAACAAACATGAAAGTTCCCAACGAATTCTATGTGTCTAATTCTAACCACCAATCTTGTGCTTGGATGGATGATATCATCTCTTGAAAAGGCGTCTATTGATGATGAGGCGTCGTTTCACAACACTCTCTCATGATTAAATATTTCGTGAGATCAATTTAACTATGAGTAGCAGCTAAATTCCTCAAAAACCAAATGGAAAAAATTCGAGGAATATATAGATTGCCATAAAAACTCCTTTCTCAGTATGGAAAAAATAAGAAGAAAAAACCATGAATGTTATCGAATTCACCTCAATCTACATGTGTTGGGCTGGATTCGGTGTAGTTTTGTTCAACTTCCACTCTAACACATGTGGATGGATTTAAATCTAACTACGTCCAAAATATACCTTATGTGTGATTTAAACTAGGGAATTTGGTGATTCTATCCTTATTTTGAAGGCCAATGGTGTTTTTGTCTTTGTTTTTTTACATTATGTTTTTACGCTTGTTTTTAATGGTGTTTTTGTCTTTGTTTTTTTACATTATGTTTTTACGCTTGTTTTTTTAAAACGAACCCTCCGTCTACCTCTATTATGTAACACCATTGGTACTGGTTATATTAAACTGCAAAAAAAAAAAGAAATGATAGACGATCGAAATGATAAAAGTGGCTCTGGGGGCTTTTCTACTCGCTTGTGTACTCTATACACATAGTAGCGTCTAGCCACTCCGATAAAAAAATGGAAAAAAAAGAACGTTGGGGTTCCTCTTCTGTAGTTCCACATTGAGCGCAGCGTTGCTCCGGCCCTCCCCATCGCGGCAGCCGGAACCAGGCGACGGTCCTCCTCTGCCCTTCGCCCTCCCCTCTCCCCTTATTCCTTAACAAGGCTTAAACATGGCATGAAGGGCGCTGCTCCTAGCAACCTGCGGCCCTTCTCTCATCATCGTGTCCTCTCCCCGTCATCTCATCCTGGTTTGCGCATGGGGCATCACAGGCGCTGCTGCTCTTGGCTCCCGGTGGTGCTGCCTAGGAGGCCAGCGGTGGTGCTCCCGGCGGCTGGCGGTGGTGCTCCCGTGCAACGACCCCTCTCTCGTCACCCTCCCCACCTCTCCCATCGTCCTCACCCTTAGGACAGACACCATGAAAGAAAGGATGAAGGTGGTTGAAGGTTGAAGGAGAATATGATGATGGGGCCCACATGTTAGTGAGGGAAGCTACTGGGGTAGACTTGTCTTTTTGCCCAAAAGTTAACACCATTAGGTGCACTTTGTAAGGTCCTAAAATGGCTATAGGGGGTGAATAGCCTAATAAAAATCTAGTAAAACAAACAGTGTAAATGTGGTTGCTCTAGTTGAACTATGATCTCTAATCCACTCACAAAGCTATGTTGCTAATTTATTCCTATATGAGAGCACTACACAACTACAAGAGCAACAAGCACAAAGATATCAACTAGAATCAACTAAACAACTATATCAACTACAAGCTATCAAGCTATACACAACTAAGAGCTACACAAGGTATATATGAATCAATGTATACCGACTTGTAGAGGCAATGAACCAATCATCGAAAGAGATATACAATCACAATCAATACGATGAAACCAATCACCAAGAGAGACAATGAACATGATGATTTGTTCAACCGGAGTTCGCTCATGCACCGATGAGCTACGTCTCTAGTTGTGCTGACCAACACAAGGATGGTGCTTAAGCTAGGCGGTGACACTTGCTAGCTCCAAAGCCACCACTCACAGGTGAGATACCCAAGGCACGAGCAATCCACTAGAGTTACAATTTGTCACTACGATGGGGATGCACAAGAACCCTCACAATCAACCGGAGGTGGCCAAGAACAATCTCCAACTCTTGCCAACGCCTCCACCAAATCTCCAAGTCAGCTAGGAGCGGTGCCCTCCAAGAGCAACAAGAATTAGCCCGACTACAAAGATCTTCAAGTGCCTCTAGATGCAACAACAAACAAATGCACTTGAAATCTCTCAAATCTCTCTCAAAGATGAACACTCAAGCAAGTAGAGAGAGGGAGGCGGATTGCTGAGCTCAAAGAGGTGTTAGAATGATTCAAAATTCCAAGAGACCCCCCCAAGGGCCGACCATTGTTGGCGTTTCTTAACGCAATCACTAGAAACAGGTTTAGAACCCATCTCCTCGATGACTACGCTAGGAAACGAGCCGTCGATATCACTAAGTGGAACCACCGTGTCGGTGATAACGCACTTTCAATCAACGGTGATAGATCTTGCCATAGTTGATATTGCATCCGCAAGCGCACGGATCTATCATTGTAGCATTTCACTCGGAAGTATTCAGGGTATCGTTATTTATATTTTCCCAAAGGAAGGCATGTTGTATAAGAAGTAGCATGGCATCTGGATGATGAAATGTGTGCACGCTAAGACCAACTCGATCATAACAGGGGTTAAGCAATACGTTTATAGATAAGTGTAACAACCAAATTGAAATCCACCAGAAAGGATAAATAAAATAGATAAAGAATAAACGAATGTCCTATGGAGTAATCTAATGTATTCTAGTCATGGTCTTACAATGAATAGTTAGGATCATATGCTAACACGATCTAAGCATGGTTATGTCTAGGATAACAGGGAGACTTCCCGGTACCATCCGGTCCAATGGAAAGCATTTACAAACTCCTACATCACATGCGAACGTGGAGGGATTACAAGGGATGGACAGGGCTGTCACAACCCTGCCGCCTACCCTCACGACCATGGCATGCTCTCATATTCGAAGGTGTCGTAATACCCCGGCACCACGCCCGTATTGAGCACTACTCTTGTCCCCCCAGATCCCCACCCTACGGATGGACGGACTAAGACAAGAGCAAACCCGAAAAGAACGACGAAACCGTTATCCCATCTATAATCATGTTATGCATACGATGATCGATGAAGAACGAATATGAACACATTAAGATTATGATATACAAACTATATGCTAATTCATATACCAACACTAGAACATGAACAAGACTATACTCTAATTCATAAGTTAGACCATGATCATAGAAATAGAACTTGTAAATAGGAGAAAGATCCATGGAGAATATATATTACCAAAGCTCACTTTGCTCCAAGATTACAAGTCCTCCTCTTGTAGCTCTTCTACTCCAATTCTAACCAAATAAGAAGAGGAAGAAGAAGATGGTGGTGGAGAGTGAGGTAGAGAGTGTGAGTGTCTTGGTGTGTTGACTCCAAGTGTGGTGTCCGGAATGAGGGAGAGAGAGGGGGTACTTATACACAAGAGGGAGGTGGTCAAATGACCCTAATACCCCTAAAGCGACCTAAGCGGGGCGTCAGTGCGTTACCGCCTTCCACCCCGAACCGACCGTTTGAGCATTGAATGTACCGCCACGCGAAGGTTGGGCTGAACCGCCCCCACCAGTGCTTGGGCGCACCCCCCTAGGCGCGGGCCGCCCAAACTTTGGCGGCCGTCCTCCTTCGCCTTGAAAAGTCGTGGCATGGGCTTGGCTCGGTCCGTGTTGTCGTTTGGTCCATTTCCACCCTGGGCTTGATATCCTTGAGAATGTGCTTTCCAGGGATGGCGTACTTTGGGCGTATTTCCACCTGTATTTATTATAAATACTACAAAATACATTTCGAACACTACAAGTGGAAATATGTTAGTAATAAATGTATATGAGTATAAAAGGTATAGTTTTACTCCCTTTATGGTAGTAAGTTGACGGGAAAAAAAATGTCGTTAGTGACCGTCAACAAACTCCCCAAAAAAGCTTACCCTTTTTGCTGGTCCTCGAGCAAAAGATAAATACTTGGTTGTTGGTTAGGAGTTGCTACAATGCGGTTATGTTTCACAAGTGCCGGGGTTATAATAAGATTTTCTACCATAGTTTGAATAAAATGGCACATCTTTTCTCACCCTTTATTACCTTTCATCGTAGCGGGGCTTTTTAGCTTTTCTCAAAGCCTTGAGCGGTTGCCGATAGAACGGTTATAACTTGAGAAATACTTTTCATTCATCCTTTTGATCAACTTTCTCATCCGGGATTTATTTATTTAAGTTATATTTTATTTTTTTTCGAGAAAGTATGGGCTTTATTGCTATATATATATATATATTTTGGAGAGGTGGGCTCTGTTTCGCCCTAGACTTTTGTCTTTTATTTCCTCTCTTTTTTTTTTCTTCTTTTTTTTTTTTTTGGAGATGTGGGCTCTACTCGCCCCTGACACATGTCCATTTTTCATCTCTTTCTCTTTTTTTTTTTTTTTTTTAGCATAGCCCATAGCATTTCTCTTTTCTTTCAAATTAGATTCCTGGATGTCAAGTTTCTCTTTTGGACAAAATCATAGCAAATCTATTTGTACCATATCATACTTGGCAACAACTTAGACTGGATAAAGCTTATGCAACCCACATGAATTAGGTTTTTCAGATGAGTTTTTTTTAGACTTAGCCACTAAACCCAAACTTTAGATAAATTCGAATTATAAACTAAGCACGGGCAAAAACATAAGACAGAGCAACTATTCATCATTTTAACAAGGGACTAAGACTAAACATTTTCATAGCTCATATGTATAGACATGAAAGCACAAGAAGAGCTACTTATTCTATTTTTGGAATTTTTTTTTTTTTTTGAATGCAAGATTGCTGAATTTTAAACATGCTAAAATAAAATAAAATTTGCTTGAAAGTAAATATGCAATGCAATGATACCTGCGGGGGTCCTCCCCAAGCTATCTGGAGGTCCGTAGATACCTTTATTTGTTTTTGCCTTTTTTGTGGTAGGTGCCTTTTTACCCTTGGCGGAGGGCCGACAATTTTGAGTCCGTGGAGCAGGACTTTCTCTTGATTTGCTGCTTTCGATGGTGCATCCGATCCTGAGACACGGAGGATTGCACTCCGCTTGAGTACCCACACTTTTTGAGGAGGAGTGTGTTGGCGTTTCTTAACGTTATTACTAGGATTAGATATTAAACCTATCCTCGTAACGGCGCCAGAAATGCTTGTTGGCACTTCTTAGCACAATTACTAAGAATAGACATTATGATTAATGATAACGTCGAGAGAACGTCGGGGTGATAGATGAACTGAATATTGCAAGGGTCAACCCGCAAGCCGCATCGGATCTATCATCGTAGCATTTCACCCGTGAGTAATCGGGTATCGTTCATTTATATTTTCCCATGGGAAGGCAGGTTTAGATTTAATATGATGATAGCCCACAATGTATGTATGGATAGCCACTAATCATATCTGAGGGGTAAGTGATAATAATATTGGAGATAGTGGTGACACACACACTTCTTGAGCACTAGAAGGAATAAATAGAAAATAACATAAAAAAGGAAAATCTATGTTGAGTTGGCTATTCTAATATCGCCAATGCGTTAGACTATAGTCTACATACGTCATTCATGGTTCACAGTAGAGATGGGCTAAAGTGATGAGGGAGATGCCCAAGGGCCGGTATCCGCCACCGGTTGCACTTGATAAGACTCCAACCCAACACCCTGGACGTGGAGGAGTGCAAAGGACCAGACGAGTTGTCACACCTCTGTAGCCTACCTCACTACCGTGGGATGCCTAAGATTTCCCGGATGATTCCCTATAGACCTAAGCACCATGCTTACATTTATAGAGAACTACCTAAACCCCATGGTACCCCCGACCCTACTGGGATCGACAGGGAAAGAGTAAAGGTAAACCCAAGGTACACTGGACCATCACTTTCGAACTTAGTTCTACTACGCCCCAAGAATAAAATATGATTCAATTAGCCTAAAGTTAGTCATGTTAATTATCACATTATACTAACTATACTCTAGTTGGCACAATATGAATATAACATGAGGGTAACTATACTCTAGTTCATATGCATTGCGATATAAATAATGAGACTTGAATAAAGGAAAGAACTTCATAGTAAATTACCAAAAGATCCTTCCAAGGAGACAAGCCCTCCTTGAAGCTCCGCCCTAACTCAAATACTAACACTAAACTAATGAAGAGGAGAGAGTGGTGCTCAAGGTGAGGATGTAACAATGTGAAGTGTGTTGTGTTGTGTGTGTGTGTGTGAGGAGTGCCTCTCTTTATATAGTGGAGAGGAGGAGGGAATGGAGGGCTCTCCTTGCTTCGAGCTCTTCTTGGCGGGAACGAAAGTTTGCACAACATGCAACCGCCGCTTGAAGTTCGCACCAAACCGCCCGGAGAAAGGGCGGGAGCATTGGCACGAAATTTGGCGCCGACCGCCGCAATGGCCTGGGCCCTTTGCCTGGCCGGGCCCTCGACCCCCGACCTTCTCTGTCCGCGCGTTTGTCACTTGTATGTTGGGCCTATGGTGGTGCATGGGCCAGTTTATGCGCTGGGTTTGGTCTCCTTGCTCAATCCACTCCTTGGCGTCTTTTATTCAAATGCGCTTTCTAATTTATTTGGCAACTTTGTACTGTTTCCCACTTTTATACCGCAAGACATAATTTCTAGAATACAAGTGGAACTAGGTTAGAAGTAAAGGTATATGCATCATAAGTTTGCCTCTTTCTCATGAATTGGATATAAGTTGGCGGTATAATATACTCAATAATGACCGCCAACAAGTCCCCTAAAGCTTAACCTTTTGCTCGTCCCGAGCAAATAGCTAAGTGTTTGGTTGTTGATCGAGAGTTGCTACAATGCCGATATATTTCAAAATGTACCATGCTCAAAACAAAATATTCTTCCGTTGTTTAAATAAATTGGCATTTCTATCTATCCTTGTATACTTAAATCATATGGGGCTTCTAACATTTTTCAAACTCTTGGGTCATTGCAAGATAGAATGGTTTTTATAGAAACACCAATCATTAGTTCTTGATTGATCATTCATGCGGAGAGAGATTTTTTTTTTTTTTAGAATGATTCCTTAAATCATCTCTCGTGTGTGCAAACCATAAGGAGAAACAAGTCATAAGCCCCGATCAAGATATGCAAGTGAAATTTTATTTCTTTTTGATAAGGTATGGGCTAGCTCTTATTTCTTTTTTAGAGAAGTGGGCTCTACTCACCCTCGGACACTTGTCCATTATTCTTCTCTTTCTTCTTTTTTTTTTTTTTTTTTTTTAGCGGGTATCGGGTACCCATTGTTTTATTTTTAGGACACGGCGTCCATTTTTTTTCTAGCTTAGCCCATAACCTATTTTTTGGCAATGTGAATCTTGATCAAAAGCGTTATGACAGTGTCTCACATAGGCTATCATGAGAATTTTGATAATTAAGGAATTTTGAAAATTATTCTCCTAATGATGAATCTCTCTTAGAACAAAATCATAGTAGATTCTATTTTTACCATATCATATCTCGGCAATAGCTTAGAGAAGAATCATGTGTTTGCATACCCACAAATCATTAAGTTTTAGGACAAGACAAGTTAAGCCAATAAACTTAAACACCGGGAATACAATTTTATGAACTAGGTGCAAATTGAACTATAGACAGAGCAACTATTCATCATTTCAACTTTAGAGAAATTTAAGCATCCTTATACTACATATTGGAGTGGAATTATATTTATTTTTTTTTTTTTCATTTTTTTATTTTTTTTATTATTTTATTGAATAAAGGAAAATGAAAATGAAAATTTAAGAGATAAAATAAAATGATAGGGAGGTAGGTACTTACCTCCATGGGGGTCCTCCCAAGCTAGCCGATGGCTTATGGGTTAGGGGTAGTACCCCATGTGGCGCCGAACGCCATCTCGTGCCTCATGCTCCCGCCGTCTCCGTTCCGCCTCTTACGCTTGGTGTTGCGTGTACGCTGATGGCGTTGATCTAAAACTCCGCACCAAACCGGTGAGTGATCGTGGCAATCTCACTGTGCGGAGTTCCACATTCCCGAGTCGGTGTTGATCTCTTGAGCGCCTCGGGATCCACCGTAGAGTGGCGTGGTGGTGGCATCCCTTGGTCCGGAGGACACCGTGGTGTGTCTCATGCCATGTTGACCCTCCCGCTTGGTCCGGATGAGGTGTGAACATCCCTTCATACTTTGGAAGGTGGGTGTGAGCCCGGGGTTCAGCGTTGGTGTAAAGAACCGGGCGTGGGCACCGGCACGCGGGTGTAGGACCGTGGCATCCGGGAACCACCGGCCTGGTCCGTAGCTCTCCTTCGTGATGACCTGCGAGAAACGTAACTCTGCGTGCTTCGTCTAGCTCAACTAGAGCGAAGGTGAGTGATGGGGGATTTATATAATGAGAGTTCCGGGTTAGGGAGCGGAATCTCATTTATATATCCCAAAAAAATAATAAATAATCTTCTCATGGTCATTCTCATCAAATTTTATTATGTGCCCTTGTATCGGGTGTGATATTGAAATTTCCGTGGTGGAGTATCTAGGTATGTGACATTTTCGCCTTCCAATGCACCAATGTTACTAGCAATCCTTGTCACAAGAGAGGTACAATAAACAGTGTGGATTGTTTAAAATTGCTAAGCATGCATTTTATGATTTCTTTTACAGAGCAATCTTTCTCTTGTGAACCATGGCATAGAGGCATTGCATCTCAACATCTAAAAGACGATGAAATTCATGCCTAGGAAACAAAGTTATGGCAATCCATTTTGCATAAATTTCAATGTTGGATGACGTATGTTGGCATTAGAAGGATCGAAACCTAGGATCTGTAGGAACTATGGTGGAGATTTCGAAAAAAAGGCGGCCACGATTAAAATGCGGTAAAAAATGTGCTAAGTTTGTGCAACATTTCTTAGCATCAAAACCTATGTGCCTAGCCATTTCTTGCCATGTGTAATAGTAGCATTTATTAAAAAGTCCGGAAACTAACACCCCGATCATGAACTTCCAAAGATCCTAGAAATTGGATGGTGAGGAGGCGAGCACCTGCTCATCCAGGGGAGCAATCGGACCATCATCCGAGCTTTTCCAAATGATGGGGAATTCGATATCCATACCTAGTTTTTTTCGAGGACGTCGTTGGGGAAGCGAGGAGCGGGAGCGAAGTCTCGGTTCTTGAGGATGTTGTAGGCTTGCATCTCCGTTCTCCTTCGGGTCGAGGTGCGGTGCATCGGCTTCCTCATCGTCATCCCGTGGGTGTTTGTTCTTGCTCTTGCTCTTGCGAAGGTGTGTCTTCTTCATATGCTTGATTGTTGTCGAAGTGTGTACTCGAACTTCCTTGGGAGAGCCTCGCGCTTCTTCTCACGCCCTTCTTGATCGCTTGCCTTTTTCCTAACATGTTAGCGAACAAAAGCTTAACGGAATGGAAACAAGTGCTTACTCTTGGAGAACTTGGAAGAGAGAGCTTGTGAGAGAGAATGTGTTTGGTGTTCTTGCACTAGAGCTTGGAAATGCTTTGTGGAGTGCAAGGAGTGAGCAAGTAGCAAAATGAGAGAGTGAGGGAGTGAGAATGAGAGGGGTGGAGAGTTCTCCCGGCCACCTCACGAATTTATAGCTCGATGCACCCCGACACTTTCGGATGAGGGCAACGGCTAGCGCTTCGTGACCGTTTGGCCCGTGGCGGAGGTCTTTGCCGCCAGGGGGGCAACCGGCCCAATCGCCCGATCGACCCCACCCCTGGCCCTCTCGTAAGCCTGCTTTGGCGAGTCGCGTTCAAATCCGTCGAAATCCGACCGTTGATGCAATGTCTGCAACGGCCTGGTTCGGCCCAAACCTTGTTTTTCATTTTCTCTCATTTTATAATTTTTTTTGGAATAAAGTTTTATTCAGAGTATGAAATCTTATCAATCTATTTTTTATTTATATTATTATATTTTTAATTGACATGGAAAATATGGCAATGGGATTAAAATATAAAAAGGAATTCTTTTTAATATTAAAGAATAAAAAGGAAATGAATTAATTAAAGAGGTTTTGAATTCAAATAATTTAATATGAGGAAAATAAATTTATAGAAGGAAAATATTTATTTCTTACCTTTGGTGAAGCTTACCTTTAGGCACCTTCACACGCCATGCCTTCTTTCGTATTTTTGGATGGTGACATGGTAGGTGATGGCGACTTTATTTCTTCTTGAATCTTTTTTAGGTTGCAGGGTAATTCCTCCTCCTTCTTGGTAGGGACAGTACGGCTTCCTCTTTGGTTTTGTCCGTCGTTTGTTCCCGGGGTTCTTTTTGCCTTGATTTGTTGTCTTTGCTTGGGGTTCAACCTTTTTTTTTTTTTTAAGGGATTTCTTCCGGTTGTATCCATTGAATAGGCATTGGACCATCTGTTCTTGAATTCGAAGTCGACCTTTCCCTTGCCAACATGGATGGTAGCGTTTGTTGTGTAGAGGAATGGTCTCCCCAACAACAATGCTACGTGATCTTCTTCTCCCATGTCCACGACGATGAAAGTCCGTGGGGACATAGCTATCCTTCACCCTTACCAAAATGTCTCAAGAATCCCTTCCGGCTTTATTATTAAATGTTTGATCGCCATTCAGAAGTTTGGTCTTGGTGCGGGATAATGGGAAGTGTAGGAGTGTGTCATTGGTCTTCTTTGACATGATGTTGACACTTGCCCCTAGATCCGCGAGGCGCAACCCGAACGTGTATGGGCCTATTGAGCGTGTGATTGTTGGGCTCCCGGATCCTCCTTCTTTTTACGCAAAAGGTGAGTCCACAACAACATCCGGTATAACCCGCTTACAGGTGCGCTGTTGTTTATTGTTACCATGTTAACGGATTCAATGGGGCCCTCGGCTTGGTGAGTCCTTTCCCAAGTTGGGTGCAACTACTTGCTGATTAATTGAGCTATTTGGGTTTCTATCATTTTATTAAAGCTCAACTGATTCTTTACTTTGAGAAGATAGGGTTTCTAATTTTGTGTTTACATTTTCAAGCATTTTGTCATTGAAAGATAATTTCTTGTTTAAACTTTCATTAATTTTAGCTTGACCATAAACTAAATCTTTCAAGGAGGGTTGATTGGAATTGAAATTGGAATTGTAAACGAGAATTGTAAATGTTACCTCCTTGTGGGCGATTCTGATTGTTCCACCCATTGTTATTACACGACGAAATCCGTTGTTGACGAAGGCTACATCTTCTCGCGTGTTTGGGACAAGAGCTTTGTTGCATTTCTTAAGCGCAATCACTAGAAATAGGTTTAGAACCCATCTCCAACAACGGCGCCGGAAATGCTTGTTGCATTTCTTAAGCGCAATCACTAGAAATAGGTTTAGAACCCATCTCTAATAACGGCGCCCGAAATGCATCGTTGACATTCCTAAGTGAAACCACCGTGTTGGTGATAACACTAGGTACATCAACGATGATAGACCTTGCCAAATAAGATATTCATCCGCAAGCGCACGGATCTATCATTGTAGCATTTCACCCGAAGTATTCAGGTATCGTTATTTATATTTTCCCAAAGGAAGGCATGGTGGAAAAGGATCTAATAGAGACATGAACAAGATAACATGACTATGTAATGGACCAATGCTCATAACAGGGATATAAAGGAACGGTAAAGGGATAACTTGACACACTCACTCAAGCCAAACTCAAGGATAAAGATAAATAAGGAATAAAGAAAGACCTAAGTGGAGCATACAGATTCTAGTCATGGTTTGTGCATAGAACCGGTTGATAGTCGTGCAACACGCATGAGCGGGAGGTCGGAGCCGAGAATGAAATGGGCGGGGGAGACCTCTCCCTGCATCCGCCCAATGGAAGGCATTTACGAACTCCTACACAACATACGAACGTGGGGGATTTCAAGGAACGGTCAAGGCTTGTCACGCGACCCGGCCCGCCTACCCTCAACCGTGGCATGCCATCATATTCGAAGGATACCCGGCATCCGGACACCACGTCCGCATACTAGGACACTACTCATGTCCCCATGGCCCCCACCCTACGGATGGACGGAATAGGACACGAGCAAGCCCCGAAGGACACAACGAACCGCCATTCAAAGACAATCCCGACACTACCCAATTATATTGCATGAATGGTTTAAGCATAAAGTTCTATATGACGATATCACAACATAGAAACTATAGACTAGTTCATGTGTCATGATCATGTCAAGAACAACATGTTAGATCATAGGATAAATCATGAGGTATAGAAATAACATGAAGACTCTAATCCTAATGCACAACCAAGATAAGATAAGAGCAAGGCTTTGGAAGAATACCATAGAAAGATTTATTCCCTAATCCATCTTCCAAGGAGCCAACCCTCCTTGGTAGCTTTGCCTAGCTCCACATCCTAAACTACTAATCCTACTAGGAGGAGGAAGAAGAAGAAGTGGAGAGGAGAGAGTAGCTTTCTTGTGATGATCTTGGAAGAGCGGGACAACCATACTTGGAGTTTCAAAGGTTTTATTTTTTTATTTGTTTTATTATTATTATTTTTTTTGTTCACCAAACAACTTCGATCTCCATTGTCATCTCTGGGACTTACCCTCATGATGTTGATAAATTCCTGCAGGGTTAGTCCATATGGTCGACCAAAATCTAGACTCGCATACACTCGATTCAATAATCAAACTCGGCGCCATGTCTAATCTGATTAGGGTAGACTTTTTGACCTAAGCACCATGCTCAATTCAAAAAAAAAAAGTCTATGAAAGTATGATCATCATGAATGATCACCACTCCCAAACCATAACATGCTAGCATACAAAAAGGACTCATGAAATAAAAAACAAGATTCATCCAATGGAGATAAAGGCATTGCAAGGTGAACAAAATGATTAAATTTTTTTATAGATTTTATGTAATAAATATTTTTGTTAATTTTGATAATAAAATATTTTATAAAAAACATATATATTTTTTTTAAAATATACCCCATTTTTTTTTTTTTTGAAATATACCCCATTTTTTTTTTTTTTTTGAAATATACCTATTTTTTTTTGAAATATACCCCATTTTTTTTTTTTTTTGAAAATATTATAGATTTTTGTGTAGTAATTTTTTTTTTTGTTTATTTTAATAATAAAATATTTTATAAAACACACATTTATATATATATATATATATATATATAATATATTTATTTATTTTTTGGCATGGTAACGAAAAAAGATGAGAGTGAAAGGTTCACATTACCATGTTTTTGGTCCTCCCCAAAATTTGGCTCAAAAGCCCATTGGATCGGGGGTTTTACCCCCCATGCTTTTTGGCTTTTCCTGCATGGTTAGTATATGGTAGATTCACGAGTGGATTTACCATCCTTCGTGATTACCAAATTTCAAAACATATGCGAGGAAGGAGCAAAAGAAGCAGCTTATTTTTTTATTTGTTAATTTTTTTTTTTCAAAAATTTTTATTTGAGAATTTTATTATCAAGGGAGGACAGAAAAAATTTCACCAAACTCTTTATACTCAAACAAGGCTAAGATAAAGATGCAATGTAGGTCTAGCCTTGACTTATCTCTATCATGAAACATGGATTTTTTTTTTTTTTTTTATATATGGAGATAAGTATAAGTAAAAAAGGATTGGTGATCGATTACCTTTTGCATACCGAGGTGTGTGTGTACCAACCGCGCATGAAGGCAAGATGTTGAAACTCCCGCGGTGGTAGCTTGATGATCCATCTCAGTAGGACCACAAGGCTTAGGTGATACACACAAGTAGTGTATATGGACCATGGGCCTTAGTGGTCACAAAGGTGTAAAGGAGGATGTTCCTCCTTTCCTTTACCTTCTTTTTTTTTCTTTTTCTTTTATTAGACCTTTGCATACCTGAGTGTACTTGACCGGCAGCTTGAGGATAGAGTTCATAATTGCTTTTGCATCGGTAGCGTGATGATCTTGATTTGGTAATGACTTCCTCACACCTGGAGTAGCGGGAGGCGGACCAAACTCACCCAGTGCAATAAAGGTCTTGGGAGAGAAAGATCCCTTCTTGCTTACATGGAAGCAATGAAGGGTGGAGTCAGTGTCTTCATTGTTTACTTTGACCATATGGGGCCAACCCGCTCCACTCTCCTCTTATTTCTTTTTTTTTTTTTCAACAACCATTTTTTTCTATATTTTTTTTTTTTTTTTTTTTTCTCCTTTTTTAACTCTTTTTCCTCTTTTTTTTTTTTTTATATAGCAAAGGCGGGCTAATCTCTTATTCATCTCTCTTTTTTTTCATCATATTTTTTTTTCTTTTTTTTTTTCTTTTTTTTTTCATGACCCCTTGTACGTGGAACTTGATATTATCACCGCCCCTCCCTCTCACACTTGAACTTTTGTGAAAAAAAGTCGAATGTGCAAGGTCGGGTCTCCTTTTTGAGTGCGTTCCTTAAGCCCAAGAGCATCAAAGTTTTCTTGTTGATGTAGCCCCCATGTTTTTAAGCGTCAAGTGCCCCTTTGTTCTTCTTAGTCTTCACCTGAAATGGTTAGCGACAAGAATACCCGAAGGTGCATACTAACTTGATAACATGTCCTTGCTTTTATTTATAAGAGATTTTTTTTTTGTTTATAAGAGTTTTTTATATATATATATAAAAGATTTTTTATAAAAGATTTTTTTTGTTTTTAGATAAACTGTTATAAACAAAGGTCACTACACATGCATATTATCATGATGAACATGTTCTAAAAAGATTCCTTAGAAAAACCAATGCCTTCCCCAATCGGCGCCCGAAATGCTTGTTGCATTTCTTAAAAGCGCAATCACTAGAAATAGGTTTAGAACCCATCTCCAATAACGGGCGCCGTAAATGTGCCATTGACATTCCTAAGTGAAACCACCGTGGTTTAGGTGATAACACTAGGCGCATCAATCGGTGATAGATCTTGCCTAAGAAGATATTCATCCGCAAGCGTCACGGATCTATCATTGTAGCATTTCACCCTAAGTATTCAGTGGTATCGTTATTTATATTTTCCCAAAGGAAGGCATGGTGGAAAAGGATCTAATAGAGACATGAAACGAGGATAACATGACTATGTAATGGACCAATGCTCATACAGGGGATATAAGGAACGGTAAAGGGATAACTTGACACACTCCTCAAGCCAAACTCAAGGATAAAGATAAATAAGGAATAAAGAAAGACCTAAGTGAAGCATCTGATTCTAGTCATGGTACATATAGAACCGCTTGATAGTCGGGGCAACACGCATGAGCGAGGAGGTCGGAGCCGAGAATGAAATGGACGGGGAGACCTCCCTCCTGAGCATCCGCCCTACGGGCGGAAGGCATTTACTTAACTCCTACGGCACACACCTAACGTGGGGGATTTCAAGGGACGGTCAAGGCTTGTCACGACCAAGCCAGCCTACCCCCTCAACCGTGGCATGCACTCATATCCGAAGATACCGGCATCCCGACACCACGTCCGCATACTAGGACACTACTCATGTCCCCATGGCCCCCACCCTACGGATGGACGGAATAGGACACGAGCAAGCCCCGGCGGACACAACGAACGCCATTCAAAGACAATCCCGACACTACCGGTTATATTGCATGAATGGTTTAAGCATAAAGTTCTATATGACAATATCACAACATAGAAACTATAGACTAGTTCATGTGTCATGATCATGTCAAGAACAACATGTTAGATCATAGGATAAATCATGAGGTTTAGAAATAACATGAAGACTCTAGTCCTAATGCACAACCAAGATAAGATAAGAGCAAGGCTTTGGAAGAATACCATAGAAAGATTTATTCCCGAATCCATCTTCCAAGGAGCCAAGCCCTCCTTGGTAGCTTTGCCTAGCTCCACATCCTACTAGGAGGAGGAAGAAGAAGTAGAAGAAGAAGAAGAAGAAAGGAGAAGAAGAAGAAGAAGAAGAAGAAAGGAAAAAAGAAGAAGAAGAAGAAGAAGAAGAAGAAGAAGAAGGAGAGAGGCTACATTGTGAGGTGTGTGTTACAATGGTGGGAGATGGCCTCCTTTTATAGGTAGAGGAGAGGGGGCTCTTTGGAAAATGTCCATCCCCACATGGAAGGTACAAAACCGACCTTGGTACACCCTGCCTAATTTGCTAAAGCGACCATCCTACGGCGGAAACCCCGTTTGGAAGGTGCACGAACCGCCTCCCCGAGGTTGGGCGAAACGCCTCGGGGAGGGTGCGGCCACACCAGGGCGCTGCCAGCGCACCTAGGCTCGGCCCCGCCCGACTTCGGTGGGGTGTCTTCCCTGCGTCTTGAAAAGTTATGGGCGGGGCTTTGCTCGCCCCAATCTGATGTTTTGGGTCGATTTGCTCCTAGGCTTGTGTTTTGCAATAATGCGCTTCGGATGGCGTACTTTGGTCAATTTTCCACTTGCTTTTATTATAAATCTGCAAAATAAAGTACAAGACACTACAAGTGGAATTTATTAGTGATAAATGTATATGTGTGTAGTAAGGTATAGTTTCACCCCCTTATTGGTAGAATGTTGACGTTAAAAATATGTCGTTGGTGACCGTCAACAAGCTTCCCCGAATAATCCAACCTCTCCACAGAACTTCACATGTCATATGTGAGTCCATGGGGAGTGTAGCACTTTGACGGAGCTTGGTCGTCCAGTTTTTCATCGGGGGAGATCGATCTTTGCGCATTAGCGGTCGGTCTCCTTGGCCCGTGCATACCTTTTGTGTTTTTTTACGAGGGGCCCGTTCTTCTCCCTAGCCTTGGTTCTCGATCATCTTCTCGATGAGTGCTTACTCTTTCTCAACGGTGAGGGATAAGAACGCCCCTCGGCGCGCATCTATGTGGCCCTTCGACATGGTCGTAAGACCATTGTAGAAGTTCTCGAAGGATGAGCCACTTCTCCATGCCATGATGTGGGCGGTGAGGATGTACTCTTGCGGCCTCTCCCCGCACGCCTCTGGTATGGGTTCCATTGCTTTGTCTGGCGAAAGTTGGAAAATTCTTGCCCGCGGGGCATTGGTTTTGCCCATTGGGAAGAACCCTTGCGAGGAATGCGGTGGAGCATTTACTCCAAGTGTCACATGACCTCCTTGTCCTTGTAGAACCATTGCTTCGCCTTCCCCACAAGGGAGAAGGGAAACAAGCGGAGCCTGATTGCATCCGGCTCAACGCGTCATGATGATGGATTGTGTCGCACAACTCCAAGAAGTTACGGAGATGAGCATTTGCGTCCTAAACTTGGCGGTCCACAGAATGGACTTGCTTGTACCATCGTGATGAGGCCAGTCCTTAACTCAAAGTTCTTGTCGCCCAAGTTGACACGGGGCCAATCGGGACATTGCCCACGAGCGAGGGGACGAGTAGTCACGGAGTGTCTTGGTGGCCATGAGTGTTGATGAAGATGGTACTTGGATGACGAGGTGCAACCTCCTCGGGAGTGATGGCGGGAGGAGTGGCCTGAGCTCGACTCCTTCACGGCAGCCTCTCTCGGATCGTCGGCCGAAGTTTTTTTTTGAGGTTAGCGACCCGGTCATACACTATCTCTGTTTTCGTCCACAACAGAAGAAAACAAAAAAGAGTTAACACAAAGATTAGGGCTATCATCCATACATGTGGTTATGATCATCTTTATTAATATTTTTTTTCTTTTAACCTTGCCTTCCCCGACAACGGCGCCCGGAAATGCTTGTTGGCGTTTCTTAGCGTTATTACTAGGATTAGATATTAAACCTATCCCCTAGAATCGCCGAGAAATGCTTGTTGGCATTTCTTAGCACAATTACTAAGAATAGACATTACGATTAATGATAACGTCGAGAACGTCGGGTGATAGATGAACTGAATATTGCAAGGGTCAACCCGCGCGCGGGATCTATCATCGTAGCATTTCACCCGTGAGTAATCGGGTATCGTTCATTTATATTTTCCCATGGGAAGGCGAGGTTTAGATTTAATATGATGATGATAGCCCACAATGTATGTATGGATAACCACTAATCATATACTGAGGGTAAGTGATAATAATATTGGAGATAGTGGTGACACACACACTTCTTGAGCACTAGAAGGAATAAATAGAAAATAACATAAAAAAGGAAAATCTATGTTGAGTTGGCTATTCTAATATCGCCAATGCGTTAGGACTATAGTCTACATACGTCATTCATGGTTCCGCGGTAGAGATGGGCTAAAGTGATGAGGAGATGCTCAAGGCTGGTATCCGCCCGGCGGTTGCACTGATAAGACTCCAACCCAACACCGGACGTGGAGGAGTGCAAAGGACGGGGCGAGTTGTCACACCTCTCGCCGCCTACCTCACTACCGTGGGATGCCTGGCATTTCCCGAGATGATTCCCTATAGACCTAAGCACCATGCTTACATTTATAGAGAACTACCTAAACCCCATGGTACCCAGACCCTACGGATCGACAAGGGAAAGAGTAAAGGTAAAACCCGAAGGTACACCGGACCATCACTTTCGAACTTAGTTCTACTACGTTCCAAGAATAAAATATGATTCAATTAGCCTAAAGTTAGTCATGTTAATTATCACATTATACTAACTATACTCTAGTTGGCACAATATGAATATAACATGAGGGTAACTATACTCTAGTTCATATGCATTGCGATATAAATAATGAGACTTGAATAAAGGAAAGAACTTCATAGTAAATTACCAAAAGATCCTTCCAAGGAGACAAGCCCTCCTTGAAGCTCTGCCTAACTCAAATACTAACACTAAACTAATGAAGAGGAGAGAGTGGTGCTCAAGGTGAGGATGTAACAATGTGAAGTGTGTTGTGTTGTGTGTGTGTGTGTGAGGAGTGCCTCTCTTTATATAGTGGAGAGGAGGAGGGAATGGAGGGCTCTCCTTGCTTCGAGCTCTTCTTGGCGGGAATGAAAGTTTGCACAACATGCAACCGCCGCTTGAAGTTCGCACCAAACCACCGTGAGAAAGGGCGGGAGCATTGGCGAAATTTGGCGCCGAGCGCCTGTGATGGGCCGGCCCTCGGCCGGGCCCTCGGCCCCGGCCTTCTCCCCGTCGCTAGCGTTTTGTCACTTGTATGTTGGGCCTATGGTGGTGCATGGGCCAGTTTATCTGCGAGGGTTTGGTCTCCTTGCTCAATCCACTCCTTGGCGTCTTTTATTCAAATGCGCTTTCTAATTTATTTGGCAACTTTGTACTGTTTCCACTTTTATACACGCAAGACATAATTTCTAGAATACAAGTGGAACTAGGTTAGAAGTAAAGGTATATGCATCATAAGTTTGCCTCTTTCTCATGAATTGGATATAAGTTGGCGGTATAATATACTCAATAATGACCGCCAACAGTGCATTTGGATTTCTTTGTTTGTTTTGGCTCCTCCTTGTTTTCTTTAGGTGTGGTGTTCTCCTTTGGAGCTTTTCCTTTTAGGGGACTTTCCTTTCTTTGGTCCATCCATAAAAATAGGAACCTTCTTCATGTTCTCGATCTTCTTTTCCTTTTTTTTTTTTGTCTTTTTTCTTTTTGCTCCCACTTTTTACTAGTGTTGGTTTGCCTTAGGAGTGTTGCTTGGCTTTTGGGGGTTGTATTTCTATTTCCTTGATTCCTTGCTCCCCATATTTTATCCGGATCATTTTGCACTCTTCTACGAGATCGAGGCCTGAATTTAAACTTCTCTTCATTGCCATTAATGTTGAAGAGGATTTCTCCCTGCCCAACATTAATTTGTGCCCCACCGTGCTTAGAAGCGATTAAATCAAGGATGAGTGGTGTGTCTTTTATTACTTCCATATCTAATACCACGAAGTCAAGCTGGGACAAAGTATCCTGGATCTTCACCGGTATGTCCTCTGCAATTCTGCTGGATACCTTATGGATGAGTCTCGCATTTGTAGTGTCATGGTTGTCGGCTCCGGATGTGTATGTTTCAATTTGTCAAACACCGACTTAGGCATGACACTTACGCTAGCACCCAAATCACCGCGGGGCATGATCAAATATGCGTGTTCCGATTGAGCAGGAGATTGTAGGACAACCTGGATCCTTCTTCTTCTTTTACGGCGGGCGATTCAGAATAGCGGCACTACATTCTTACATTAGTTTCACAACTTACATTTGTTGGTAACGGGCCGCTTATTCTCGATGATATCTTTGATGTACTTGGCATATGAGGGGCGTGGAGCACATCCGGAAGTGGTACACTTACGTGTACTACGGATCATTTCCACGAACCGATTGAACCTGCTCATCCAACGCCGCCTTCTTGTTCTTGTGGTAAATGGTAGGTAGGTTGTATCTGTGTATTCCAATGGTACCACTTCCACTTCGGGTTCCTCTCATTTGCTGGGGCGTTGCCTCTTCAGGTTGCTTCTCTTTTTGTTTCCTCACCACATGGTTGGGATTTGGTGGGTCACGAGTGGATCTTCCCCCCCTCTAGTGGTTCTTGCATTTATATTCTCATGGGGAGCTTCAGATTGTCTTGAAGCTTTCTCTCAACCATTGCTTGGGAGGCGGCTAAATTAGGATATTTGTATTTCAATCATTCCATTGAAATTCGGTTGGTCCATCATAGCAGAGTTGACTTCATCCGAATTCTTTGGCGACTCCTTCTAAAATGTTATCATTCGGCTCATCTTTTGGTGAGGTTTTTTGTTGATCTTGGCTTGGCCCAACACCGTTCCTTTAGTGAAGGTTGGCCAGGAGCTAGAATTGGAGTTATAGCCCTGGTTACCTTGGAATCTTTGGACGGGACTGGTTGTTCTAGCCTTTGCCGAGGTTGGCGATACCCGTTGTTGTTTATGAAAGTCGCTTCTTAGGTGGGTCTCCGGGGCGGTTATCCCCCGAGTGGCCAACTTTACCCGCAGTCTCACATGTCATGTGTGAGTCTCGTGGCGAAAATCAAGCCAAACTGAGTGTTTGAGTCTGTGGCTGTGCTCATCCGCCTTCTTGACAAAGAATAGATCCATTTTTGCGGCAAGCATATCCGCCTCCTTCACGGGATGCATGCCTTTTTTGTGTTTTGGCCGGGGTTACTGTCTTCCCCCAGCCGATTTGCCACCATCTTGTCGATCGGGGCTATTGCCCGATCGATGGTGAGTGATACAAAATGCGCCACCAATAGCGGCGTCTAGGTGCCCCTTCGATATGGCCGTGAGACCATTATAGAAGTTCGAGCACCGACCAATTCTCCATTCCGTGGTGCGGGCATGCTTGAATGTATTCTTGCGGCCTTTCCCACGCCTCCGGGATGGGTTCCATAGAATTCTCGGAAGTTGGTGATTCTTCCCCTCGGGGCATTGGTTTTGCCCATGGGGAAGAATTTAGCTAGGAACACCGTGGAGCATTTTGCCCACGTATTTACCGCTTCCTTGTCCTTGTAGAACCATCGCTTTAGCTTTCCCCACAAGGGAGAAAGGAAACAAAGGAGCTTGATAACGTCGGGTTCGACGTCCCTTGATGACAATCGTGTCGCACGGCTCAAGGAAGTGTTGAGATGTGCGTTGGCGCCCTCGCTAGGCGGTATCCACGAAGGGGGCGCCCGCACCATGGTGATTAGCCCAAAGGCGTAGCTCGAAGTTCTTATCCGCAACATTGACCACCGCCCGGTGGCACGTTGGCAACAGCGGAACGGAGAAATCGCGGAGCGACTTTTGAGCCATAGCTTGCGGTTCGGTTGGTGCGGGGGTGTCGGTCTCAACTGCCGAGGTTCCGCTGAAGAAGAAGAGGTACGGGACCTGTTCTTCCTTAGGAGTGCCTCGATTCTCGATGAAGTTTGTCGCAGTTGGAAACCCGACATACACTATCCCCGTTTTCATCCACAACAGAGAAAACATAAAAGATTAGCCTGTATGAGCAAGTGGTTATCACGCATGCACATTTCATATTCATAGCCGCCTAGTGATTTCTTATAACAATGCCTTCCCGACAACGGCGCCGTAAATGCTTGTTGGCGTTTCTTAACGCAATCACTAGAAACAAAATTTAGAACCCATCTCCGATGACTACGCTAGGGAAACGAGCCGTCGATATCACTAAGTGGAACCACCGTGTCGGTGATAACGCACTAGCAATCAACGGTGATAGATCTTGCCATAGTTGATATTGCATCCGCAGCGCATGCGGATCTATCATTGTAGCATTTCACCCTAAGTATTTAGGGTATCGTTATTTATATTTTCCCAAAGGAAGGCATGTTGTATAAGAAGTAGCATGGCATCCGGATGATGAAATGTGTGCACGCTAAGACCAACTCGATCATAACAGGGTAAGCAATACGGTTTATAGATAGTGTGACACACACATTGGAATCCACCAGGGAAAGGATAAATAAAATAGATAAAGAATAAACGAATATCCTATGGAGTAATCTAATGTATTCTAGTCATGGTCTTACAATGAATAGTTAGGATCTTATGCTAACACGATCTAAGCATGGTTATGTCTAGGATAACGAGGGGAGACTTCCCCAAGTACCATCCGGCCCAATGGAAAGCATTTACTTAACTCCTACATCACATGCGAACATGGAGGGATTACAAGGGACGGACAGGGCTGTCACAACCCTGCCGCCTACCCTCACGACCGTGGCATGCTCTCATATTCGAAGGTATCGTAATACCCGGGCACCACGCCCGCGTACCAGAGCACTACTCTTGTCCCCCCTGGATCCCCACCCTACGGATGGACGGACTAAGACAAGAGCAAACCCGAAAGAACGACGAACCGTTATCCCATCTATAATCATGTTATGCATACGATGATCGATGAAGAACGAATATGAACACGTTAAGATTATGATATACAAACTATATGCTAGTTCATATACCAACACTAGAACATGAACAAGACTATACTCTAATTCATAAGTTAGACCATGATCATAGAAATAGAACTTGTAAATACTCTTGTAGCTCTTCTACTCCAATTCTAACCAAATAAGAAGAAGAAGAAGAAGATGGTGGTGGAGAGTGAGGTAGAGAGTGTGAGTGTGCTGGTGTGTTGACTCCAAGTGTGGTGTGTGGAATGAGGGAGAGAGAGGGGGGTACTTATACACAAGAGGGAGGTGGTCAAATGACCCTAATACCCCTAAACCGACCTAAGCGAGCGTCAGTGCGTTGCACCGGCCTTCCACCCCCGAACCGACCGTTTGAGCATTGAATGTACCGCCACGCGAAGGTTGGGCTGAACCGCCCCCACCGGGGTGTGGGCGCACTCAGGTGCGGGCACGCACTGGGTGTGGGCGCACCCCTAGGCGCGGGCCGGCCCGGGCTTTGGCGGGCCGTCCTCCTTCGTCTTGAAAAGTCGTGGCATGGGCTTGGCTCGGTCCGTGTTGTCGAGGTTTGGTCCATTTCCACCCCGGGCTTGATATCCTTGAGAATGCGCTTTCCAGGATGGCGTACTTTTGGACGTATTTCCACCGTATTTATTATAAATACTACAAAATACATTTCGAACACTACAAGTGGAAATATGTTAGTAATAAATGTATATGAGTATAAAAGGTATAGTTTTACTCCCTTTATGGTAGTAAGTTGACGGGAAAAAAATGTCGTTAGTGACCGTTAACAAACATCCCCTTTATATAGAGGTGGGGAAACCCCACTTCAAACCAATCTGTTATGTGGCCAACGGACGCACATGCTAGGCCCGGACGCGGCCCACGTCCGCACCGATCGCAGCCATGCATCCCACGTTTAAGCACAGACGCTCATCGCCAACGGTCAAGTTCCACGAGTGCAAAGTTATTGGGGCAGTGGACACTAACACCGGACGCTCATGTCCGAGCATCGGTTGCCGCCAACGGTCATAGCCGGTAGCTTGGCCACAACTCTAGAGGACCAGCGGACGCATGCTTGGTGACGGTGGTTAACGTCAAATTTTTTTTACCATCAACTTCTGCATGAAATGATACAAAAGGAATCACAAACACCGATTTAGTTCTCATTAGATCTAATCTAGAAAATAGAGAGAGAGGATAGGTGAGAGATCGGAAGGAGCTTCGGATTACTTCTTCATTGAATTCAGGTTCTTTATTTAAAATTCTAAGTTCTCTATTTACTTTATTTTAGTATTTACTTTCAGTTTATTTATTAGATTCTTGCTTGCATCAAGTGCTCTAGTCTTTGCAACGCTAGAGTAGTAATTATTAGATTAGGCATGGTGCTTAGTCTAGTGGTTACACGGAATTACACCCAATCCCACGAGATAGTTGTGGCGGCCCAGTGGTGACAAACCCCGACATATTCTACCACGTTTGAGTTGGTGTTTTGAAAGGTCCTAAAAGGCTAGAGGGGGTGAATAGCCTAATAAAATTTCTACAAAATCACTAGAACAACTTGTTAGTAAATAACAAAGCGTAAACGCGTTTGCTCTAGCTCTACTTGTCGGCAAGCCCTCCTATTGACAATTCTAGTTGCTATAGTCTCTAATTCACACACAAAGGCTAAGTCTCTACTTTACCACTAGGTGAACAAGCTAATTACTCTAGCAAGCTAAGCAAGTCTACACTAACTACACAAGCACAATATATAAGAAAGTAATGCAAGTGTGTAGAAGTGATATACCACAATGTCGAGGCTAGTCAATCCAATCACCGGGGATGTTGTCACAATATGAATAATGAATCCAAATGCCAAGAGACAACAATCACAATGGAGAGACATGAAGATTTAACCCGAAGTTCACTTGAGCACCCTCAAGCTAGTCTCCGTTGTGCCGACCTTCTCACGTGTGGGGCAAGGTGGAGCTCACTCCTAGCCAAGTGCCTTTAGGCTACTTGCACCCAATGCAAATGAGAGGTACCCAAGACACGAGCAATATATTACTTGCACTTTGTCTTCCCGACGAGGAGTGCGTGATCCTCTCACAAATCATCGGAGGTGGCCAAGAACATTCACCTTCTCTTGCCAACGCCTCCACCAATCACCAAGCCGGCTAGGAGTGGTGCTCTCCAAGAGCAACAAAAAAACCACCGGCTCACAATGATCCCCAAGTGCCACTAGATGCAAAGATCAAAGCAAAGTGCACTTGAATAACCTCAACTCACTAGAATGATGCAAACAAGCAAAGGGAGTGAGGAGGAGGGAGTGTGCTCAGCTCTAGAGGTGTTAGGAATGATTTCAAATGACCAAGAGAGTGAGCCAAGCCGGCCAAGCATGTATATATAGCCCCCATCACGAAATGTGCCCGTTGGGGGGCAAAACACGCTCAAATCAGCGACCCGGGCAGCGCCGACCGGACTCACCGGTGAGTCCGGCCGATGGTCCGATCAGCGGTCCGATCTATGACAACAGACAACCCGCTCGGCCCACGATCGACACTCATCGCATGCGTCCTCGGCCGGTCCCCCCGAACTAGAGCCGAAAAACATGCTTTCGTAACTCGGCCGGACTCACTCACGGGAGCGTCCCGGTCAAAGACCGTGAGTCCGGTCACGAGTCCGGTCACCACCGAGTCTGCGAAATTCGTCGTTGTGTTGTCGTTCCTTCGCCTTTGCTCCAAACCGACTTACGTCACTTGATTCTTGTTGCCAACACGTCGAAGAACACCCCGACACCATGTGTTAGCATTTTGAAAACATTTTTCATAAAGTACGGAGTTAGCTCTCTAGGTTAGAATGCATGCAAATGATTTTGAACCTAGAGGCACATGAGGACCGATATGTACGATAGTTTTCCTTTCTTTATAGTACGGCTTATCGATCCTATAATCACTCACACCCTCTATGGTGTCTTGAGTGTAAAATCAAAATGGCCCTATGGATATACCTTTGCCTTGAGCCCATTTGATCCTCGAAACACTCCAAGTTGCGCACTTGATCAAAATTTGGATCACCTCGACCCATCCACCATGACCACCATACACCAACCTTGGCTTGACCAATCTCCAACTAAATCAAACACTTAGCATAGAGAGATTAGTCCTAGGATGTCACTAATTAGCCAAAACCAATCTAGAGATCTTCATGTTTGTAGGACTATAGTTAGAGCTTCCTAGACCCTTTCCAACCCCTTTTACGTGGCTAGTGTTCTGACGTCCTAAAATAAGTAAACCTTGGAGTATCTTTAATTCTTAGATCAATTAGAGACTTAGAAACCTATTCTCTCTCTTCACAAAAACATTTAGCCATCCTTAGATGACCTTGACTCTTAATTAGTACACTTCATATTCCCCCCCGTGGAAATCGATACCTTGGAATACTCTTAGGTGAAGGCTAAATCGGTATCCGGCGCTTCTGGATTTTTTCGTGTGCGTTGACAAATACCAACAAGCTTTAAAGCGCCGTTGCGGGAGACGGTAGTTGTGCTAGTTTAGAACCAAGTCCGTCCTTTTATCCTTTTATTCTATTTACCACCTTTTTCATAGCACCATCATCACTACCACCATGGATTCAACTCCTATTTTCAAACTTTCCGCTCCAAAAGGCGAATTGCTAGAGCCACCAAAATCATCACATCCTATTCATACGGATGGCTTTGAGCTTTGTCCTGCTTTAATAGCAATGGTTAGGGAGCAACCTTTCTCTAGAAAAGAAGGCAAAGATCCATACATCCAGCTTCAAGAATTTGAGCAATTATGTTCATGCTTAAATATTCCTGGCATGACACATTGTAAGGTCCTAGATGGCTAGAGGGGGGGTGAATAGCCTATAAAAATTTTCTACAAGCTCAATTTAACAAACCGTTAGAATAACAAAAGGCGTAATCGCGGTTTGCACTAGCTCTATTGTCTTGCAAGCCTCTAGTGACAATTCTAAATAAACTCTATGATCTCTATGTCACTCAAAGCTATGTCACTACTTCTAACTAGTGAGCAAACCTAATATGATCCTTAGGCTATCAAGAACAACTACACAAGCAAGTGCTAGCTCTCTACTCAAGGTAAACTAGGAAAGTAAATACAAGAGTAAGAGCGATATACCAACTTCGTAGAGGCAATGTACCAATCACCGGAAGAAGATTGACAACCAATCAACACAAGATGATGAGCCAATCGCCAAGACAATGAACACGTCGATGTGTTGACCCGGAGTTCACTTGTACACCGACAAGTTAGTCTCGGTTGTGCCGACCAACACAAGGATGGTGTTTGAGCTAGGCGGTGCCCTTGCTAGCCTCAACACACCACTCACAAGTGAGGTACCCAAGACACGAGCAATGTATTCCTTGCACTTTGTCTTCCCGATGAGGAGTGCGTGATCCTCTCACAAATTAGCCCGGAGGTGGCCAAGAACAATCTCCTTTTCTTGCCAACAACTCCACCAAATCACCAAAGCCGGCTAGGAGCGGTGTCTCCAAGAGAAACAGAAACCAACCGGCTCTAGCGATCCCCAAGTGCCTCTAGATGCAAGAACTTCGATGCAAATGCACTTGGATCAACTCTTCTCTCAAGAATGAAGCTCACAATCAAGAATGAGAGAGGAGGAGGAGGCTTGTTGCTCAGCTCTAGGGTGTTAGGAATGATTCAAATGACCAAGAGAGAGAGCATGAGGCAGCCAAGGGGGTATAAATAGGCCACACCACGAAAATGTGGCCGTTGGGGTGAAAGCCACGCTACGCTTTTTACCAACCGGGACCGGCGCCGGACTCACCGAGTGAGTCCGGCCGATGGGTCCGGGCCACAACCGACAGCCCCAAAACACCGCCTTTGCCCCCTCGCCTCCGAAGCGTCCGGCCACGCGTCCGCTTGCGCGTCCGGCGGATCTTCGTTCTTCGGCTTAGTGAGTCCTGGTCGCCCCCGAGCCGCGAAAATCCGCCGTTGTGTTGCCGTTCCTTCGCCTTTGCTCCAAACCGACTTCCACCACTTGATTCTTGTTGCCGACACGTCGAAGAACACCTCGACACCATGTGTTAGCATTTTCAAAAATATTTTCGTCAAGTGCGGAGTTAGCTCTTTAGGTTAGAATGCATGCATATGAATTTTGAACCTAAAGGCACATGAGGACCGATAATGTATGATAAGTTTCCCCTCTTAATAGTACGGCTTATCGATCCTATAATCACTCACACCCTCTATGGTGTCTTGAGTGTAAAATCAAAAGGCCCAATGGTTATACCTTTGCCTTGGGCTCAATTGATCTCCGAAACTCCACCGAGTTGGATGCTTGATCATCTTTTGGATCACCTCGATCCATCCTCCATGATCACCATGCTCCAACTCCGACACGACCAATCTCCAATCTAGTCAAACACTTAGCATCGAGAGATTAGTCCTTAGGTGTCACTAATTATCCAAAACCAAACTAGAGATCTTCAAACATGATACCTTAAAATGGAAATTGTTTTCGCTCTCCCTTTTTGGAGAGGGCAAAACAATGATATGCTCATAATGTTAGAAGTGTAAATGGAGATTGGGATGAACTTCAAGGCAAAATTTGTCTTGCTTTCTTCCCTATTTCTAAAATTATCACTCTTTGTCTTGAAATTCTTACTTTTAAACAAAAAGAGAAGGAAACTATAGGAGCAAACTTGGGCAAGATTTTCAAGTTTATTTATATCCGGCCCAAATTTGTCTATGCCCCGACCATGTTCTTTTACAACACTTCCATTATGGCCTTAGCAAAGAAGCTGCCCTTATCCTAGATACATCTTCGGAGGATCGTTCTTACATAAAAACGTTAGTGAGGGAAAAGAAATTCTTAACAAAATCCTTGAAAACACTACATACACCGGCATTTATGATGAATTACCCAAGAAGATGTCGAGCCAAGCCCCCGAACCAATAGAGGAGGAACATGCAAATCAATTGGAAAGTCCAGTTGACTCATCTAATAATTTGGTTGTTGAGACACCTCCTAAAAAGGAAATAAAAAGCCAACTAGAGGATGATGAAGCATCACCTTTAGAGCTTCCCTTTGCATTCGAGGAAGATATCTTTGAAGTTATGAAAACACCTCAAATTTTCCTATCCAAGCGAGACCCCTAGTAAAGACCACTCCACCTGATCTACAGTAAAAATATGTTGCCATAGAACACATCAAAAGCCTTTCAACTATCATGAGTTATGAATGGCTAACCGAAGTGGAGTTATCACCCAAGGTAGCTCGAGTCACCTCCCCTTCAACCATTCTTCTATGTCGATTAGAGGGTCCGCTAGAAAATCCACTATAATCCTTCTGTCGGGATAAACTTTATTTCAAAGGAGTTAGGTGATACTCTCTATCCCGACATGTCCTTAACTCCATCTCAAAAACTTCTACAAGGCCCATTAGGATTTATTCTTGAAAGCCATGGAGTTTTAAGGACTGTTCCTGTTAGAATCAAAAATTTTGGGATATGTCTAGATTTTTTATATTTATGACATCTCGGAGATTCCTCTCTTGATTGGCAGACCAATCATGAGACTTCTACAGGACGAACCATTACGAGGTCACTTAGACTTCAAGGTTGGGGATTCCACTATGACCATTCCCTTGCTCAATCTGTTAACATGATAGTGGAACCTAAACCTAAACAAGACCCTATTGAGAAGGTCTTAATGGTGTCTCTACAAGATATGACCCAACCATCCTTCGACATTGAACACTTCGTTCAAGAAGATGAGTTGGCAGAACCCATTGAGATAGATAAAAATGAGCAACCTCCACCTCCTTCAATAGAGCTAAAACCACTTCCTCCCGGTTTAAAAATATTTCGTTCTTCATAATAATTGAAAAACACCAGCTTATCATCGGTGACGAACTTTCTGAAGATCAAACACAAAAACTCATCACTGTTCTTGAAAGACATAGATCGCCTATAGGTTACTCACTCAAAGACCTCATGGGCATTAGTTCCACTTTGTGCACTCATTGTATCCCTATTGATCCCGATTGCACACCTTCAAGGGAGCCACAACGCAGACTTAACCACACTATGCGAGAAGTTGTTAAAAAAGAGGTCCTTAAGCTCCTACACGCTGGGATTATTTATCCCATGCCACATAGCGAGTGGGTGAGCCCTGTCCAAGTTGTGCCAAAGAAGGGAGGAATGACGGTCGTTAGGAATGAGAAGAATGAACTTATTCCTCAACGAACCATCACGGGGTGGCGTATGTGCATTGATTATCGAAAACTCAACAAGGCCACAAAGAAAGATCGCCTCCCATTACCCTTCATTGATGAAATGTTGGAACGGCTTGCAAATCACTCTTTTGTTGTTTCCTTGATGGTTATTCCGGTTATCATCAAATCCCAATCCACCCTGATGACCAAAGTAAGACCACTTTTACATGCTCGTATGGAACTTACGCATAGCGACGAATGTCGTTTGGATTGTGTAATGCTCTAGCTTCCTTCCAACAGTGCATGATGTCTATTTTCTATGATATGATTGAAAAAACCGTTGAAGTGTTCATGTACGACTTTACCGTCTATGGCAAAACCTTCGATGTCATTTTATGGTTCGGGAAGGAATAGTGCTTGGACACAAGGTGTCCGAACGTGGGATAGAAGTGGATAAAGCAAAGATTGAAGTTATAAAACAACTTCCACCTCCCACAAATGTAAAAGGAATCTGCAGTTTCCTAGGACATGCAGGGTTCTACAGGCGATTTATCAAAGACTTTTCTCAAATCGCTAGACCCCTCGACTAGTCTATTAGCTAAAAACGCACCTTTCATCTTTAGTGATGAGTGCTATGAATCCTTTCAAATCCTAAAAGGGCACTCATTTCAGCTCAATTATTCAACCACCCGATTGGAATATTCCTTTTGAGATAATGTGTGGTGCTAGCGACTTTTGCGGTTGGTGCCGTATTAGGGCAAACCAAGGATAAGAAGCATTATGCCATATTGTTAGCAAAACCTTGTCCGGACCACAACTCAATTATGCTACCACCGAAAAAGAGCTATTGGCTATTGTCTTTGCTATAGACAACTTTAGATCTTATCTAGTGGGGGCAAAGATAATCATTTACACGCACCATGCCGCTCTTAAGTACCTCCTCACTAAGAACTATGCTAAACCTCGACTAATTTGATGGGTTCTTCTACTCCAAGAGTTTGAAAATGAAATTCGAGATAAGAAAGGAGTAGAAAATTTAGTAGCCGACCACCTGTCTAGGCTTCCGTATAAGGGATCACATGAGTTACCCATCAATGACTATCTAAGGGATGACACCTTGCTCAAGATAACACACTCCGATCCATGGTATGCAAACATCGTAAACTTTATAGTGACAGGGCTATGTCCCACCCGGTGTAAACAAAAGAAAGTTAATCCATGAGAGTCGTTGTCACCTGTGGGATGAGCCCTATCTTTTTCGAGTTTGTGCCGATGGATTGTTGAGAAGATGTGTCCCCATGGCTGAGGCTACTCAAATTATGGAGAGATGTCATGCCTCGCAATATGGAGGACATTATGGAGCATTTTGGACACATGCCAAGATATGGTAAAGTGGCTTTTTCTGGCCAATGATGTATGCAGATACAAAGGAATTTGTTAAGAGATGCCACATATGTCAAAAACATGGAAACATCAATGCGCGAGAAGTGATGCCTCTCACGAACAATCTCCAAGTTGAACTATTTGATGTTTGGGGAATTGATTATTTGAGGCCATTCCCCAAGTCTGGGAATTACGAGTACATCTTAGTAGCCATAGACTATGTATCCAAATGGGTAGAAGCAATGCCATGTCGAACAAGTGATTCAAAACATGCAAAGAAAATGTTTCATGAAATCATATTTCCTCATTTTGGTACACCCCGAATGGTAATAAGTGATGGAGGATCCCATTTCATAGATAAAGTCTTTTGAAAGTTTTTAGCAGCTCATGGGATTCATCATAATGTTGCAACACCATATCATCCTCAAACAAGCAAATCAAGTAGAAACATCTAACAAATAAATCAAGAATATTCTCGCAAAAAGACCGTGGATGAAATGGGGAAAGCATGGAAGGACAAGCTCAAGCGGTCAAGTAGAAACATCTAACAAACAAATCAAGAATATTCTCGCAAAAAGACCGTGGATGAAATGGGGAAAGCATGGAAGGACAAGCTTTCTAGATGCACTTTGGGCTTACCAAAAATGCATTCAAGACACCCATAGGCATGTCACCTTATCAACTTGTATATGGGAAGACATGTCATCCACTTTGTTGAATTAGAATTCAAGGCTCATTGGGCAATAAAGAATAAAGAAATGAAACATGGATCTCCACCTAGTTGGCGAGAAGCGTCAAATGCAATTATCCGAGCCGGAAGAGTGGAGAGAGAAGGCTTATCATAACTCCAAGATTTACAAAGAGAGAACAAAAGGATGGCATGATAAGCGAATAACGCATAAGGAGTTTAAGCCCGGAGACAAAGTTCTACTATTCAATTCAAGAGTTAAGCTCTTTGGACATGGTAAGTTGCGGAGTAAATGGGATGGACCATACAAAGGTCATAGACACATCAACACATGGAGCCATCACCATCCAAGATGAAAAGGGTAATACGTTTAAGGTAAATGGCCAATGCTTGAAAGTTTACCTTGAGCCACAAATCAATGTAGTAGAGAAGCTAGATGTAGTTGAGTTTATATGATTCTTATATTAGAACACGTTAGCTTCCTTATATACATGGTTAGAATAATATATATATCCCTAATCTAAAAACTCTAGACAACCAATGCTTAACGCCTAACCTTTAATCAGTTCCACGAGTTTTGTTGTCTATTTGAGTTTTATAGGATTTAACAAATTTATGAGCCATGACAAAAAGAAGGCATTCAACCACTTGATAGGTCATTAACTCAACAGTTGTCATCATCAATGCTACATCAACGAAAGGATGACATGGCCCCATTCATCTACCTCACCTCAATGCTTACACAAAAATCTAGCTTGGGGGAGAGCGCCCCCCCCCCACCCCCACCCCTAAGTTATCGAGATAAGTATCCCTTTACTTACTATTTATTACTTGCTTTAAAAAGTCATAAAAAGATGCATAAAGTTTTAAATCAAAAAAGGTTTGTTTTAGTTATATATATGTTTTTAAGGTGTGGTTTATAAGTTTAGTGTTAGAATAAAGTTTGCTTTGGAAATGATGAATAGTTGCTCGCTCTAATTCTTTTTAGTACCTTATTATTAATCTGAAATTCCTCTGATGTTTTGGATATATTTGTCCTACTTTCGAATTTTCTCTATACCTGACTTGTGGGTAGCATACACTTGATCTAAGTCTAGGTAATTGGGGGATATGATATGAGAATGTCTCGAGCCGCTATTTATCTTGTCCTAGTGAAACTATATCCGGAGATTTATTTTTGAAAATTTAAAATCTTCATGATGAGCTCTTGTTTGGCTAAGTGTTGAATTCCTACCAAAGCCATATTTATGATATTTAGAATAGGAAAACATTCCAGTTACATATGCTATTTGCTTTGGATTGAGTAGTTCAAGCTTTGTTGTTGCTCGTGAGAGTTCACCATGAAAGGACATGTTTATATCCACCCACCTTCCATTTACATCTATATGCATTGTTCCTACAATGGGAATGATCGCAATACCATTCTTTTTCCACCTTATCCACTTACAAATGTTTCATTCCTACAATGGGAATAAACAAACCATAAAACTATAGGAAGCCAATGTTTATTTACTCCAAATATATTTGTTGTTATCTCTCAAAAAAGTTTATTAGTGGAAAGAGAGTTGGGTTGCTGCTGAAAAAAAAGAGAGAGAAGAAAGGGGAGATGAAAAATGGACAAGGTCCCTACGGACGAGTAGAGCCTACCTCCCTAAAGAAAAAAGAAGAAAAAAAAAGAGAGTAAAAAGGGACAAAGTGTCCACATAAAACAATAGGTACTTAGATGCCCGCCTCTCTCCTCGAAAGAAAGAAAAAGTATGCAGCCCAAAGTTCTCTCAACTTTCCAAGTTTTAAAAGAGAGATTTGTTTATCTTTGAAGGAGTAAAAGTAGAATTAGCTTTAGCCACCAAATATACACCTATTCATACACATGTTATTCCCTGCTTTGACTGGGTTGGCCTCTCTATGGATCCACTATTTAAACTATAAATATATCCTTTGCGCATATGCAATATTATTTTAAGAGTGCCACTCCTATGAGCTCCACATAAGCCATACTTAGAGATAGAGTGAATAAGAGAGATATGATAGAAGGCTTAATATATTCAAATTTTGTTCCACAAATACCACATATTCAATAGAGAAGGCATAACACTATTAATGTCTAGTGAGGATCCATAAATACCACATATTGAGAGATTGAGAGTGTCATTCAATGCAGAGCTCGAGTTTTATTTGCAAAATTTATGAAGAACTCTAGAATATTAGTGATCGAAGACTTGAGACACGATTGTTTGACTTGATTGTTCTTGTCTTTCAATCACTCAAAGACCCAAGTGAGAGTAAAAGCACCATACTTTGGTAATAAGGGTAAGTTTGAAGTCGAAATAATTTTATCCGATCCGTAGTAGAGTTTCTTTTTAAAAGCATGTGTACTCTATAAGAATGAAAGTATCGTAGCAACTCCCGATCCAAGTTTGTCTTTTAGTATATAAGCTTTGCTAAGGGTCTAGCAAAGGGTAAGCTTGGGGAGCTTGTTGACTGTGGTTAACGCCAATTTTTTTTACCATCAACTTCGCATGAAATGATACAAAAGGAATCACAAACACTAGATGTAGGATTTGATTCTAACAAGTTACACGAGTTTGGTGTTTTCATTTGTCATGCAGGTTTTCATAGGATTTCAGTGAATAAAATTATCTTATAAGATGGATTAGAGTGCACCATAGTGAAGAGCTCGTCGAGACAATCGAAACGGACCTATTACTTGCCACATTTAGAGTCCGTAATCAAAAGTTACGAACAACGATCATTACTATGAATTCGAGGACCTAGAGGACGTCAAGAAGCAAAGATGTCAAAGTCCGGGGCCCACATGTCACAGGGTGGTGTCGGGCGGCCCCACCATGGTGTCGGGCGGCACCCCTCCTGAGGAATCCTGTGCCCAAAGCCGGAAGCTTCCTCCACCGACCTATGGGAACCCTAGAATCATATCCAAACCGCTGATTTAAGTCGGTTTTTATGTCGGTTTGATCCAAGGGCTCGATTCATCGCCAGACTATAAATACAAAGGCACCTCACCCCTAAAACCCTAATTTCATTCTTCTCTTTTTGGATCGAGGTGTCCCTTGTATGGATCTACCTCTTAGCAAGCTATCAATAAAAGATTAGTTCTCATTAGATCTAATCTAGAAAATAGAGAGAGAAGAGAGGTGAGAGATCGGGGAAGGAGCTTCCTGGATTTGTCGAATTCTCCTCGAGCTTTGTACTTCTACGCATCTACTTCTTCATTGAATTCAAAGTTCTTTATTTAATATTCTAAGTTCTCTATTTACTTTATTTTAGTATTTACTTTTAGTTTATTTATTAGATTCTTGCTTGCATCAAGTGCTCTAATCTTTGCAACGCTAGAGTAGTAATTATTAGATTAGGCGTGGTGCTTAGTCTAGTGGTTACCCGGAATTACACCCAATTCCACCTGATAGTTGTGGTAGCCCCATGTGGTGACAACCCCCGATGGTCGACGTATTCCACCACGCTTTTGGGTTGGTGTTTGTAGGACTATAGTTAGAGCTTCCTAGCCACTTTCTCACCCCTTTCGTGGCTAGTATTCTCGACGTCCCAAAATAAGTAAATCTTGGAGTATCTTTAATTCTAGATCAATTAGAGACTTAGAAACCTATTCTCTCTCCACAAAAAACATTTTAGTTAGCCTTAGATGACCTTGACTATTGATTAGTACACTTCACGCTCCCGTGGAAATCGATACCTTAGAATACTCTTAGGTGAAGGCTACATCGCATTCATGCGCTTGCGGATTTTCTCGTGTGCGTTAACAAATACCAACAATGCTCCCGACGCTGCTCGCCGCCTCGACGCCGTCGGCGTCCGCAACCCGTCCCAATAAGCTTCCTAGGAGCCAAAATACACACCGGACGCATCCGCTGGGGCACCAATGGGACGCTCCACCCGTCACCGCCCCTCGGCATTCCAGGCCGCCACCCCCCGTCAAGTACCCGACGGACGCCAGCGGGGTGCGTCCCGCCGCCCCCGCCGCAAATACCTGGCCGCTCAAAATGTAGCAAACGGAGTTGCCTTTCTTCTCCACCTTGCTCCACCAAGTATCAAACTTCTCCAAGTTAGATTTTCACAACATTTTGCAAGGTTAGAAGTCAGCTCTCTATATCAAAGATGCATGCACATGAAATTGAACCTAGAGGCACATGATGATCGAAAAGTTTTAAAAAGAATTCCTCTCTTAATAGTTCGGCTATCGACTCACACCTTCTATGGTGGCTTGAGTGCAAAAATAAAATGGCCCTATCAAATATACGTTTGCCTTGAGCCCATTTTATTTCTCTCCATCTTATTTTCCCAATTCCATGAGCTTGATCATCTTTTGGGTCAACACTGCATCCACCATGATCACCATTTGCACCATGACTGGAGTAGGATTCATCTCATACAAGATAACACTTAAGCATAAAGATCATTCTTAGGTTGTCATTAATTACTCAAAACCAATTTAGAGATCTTTAATATCCTCTATTTTGATAATTGATGACAACCCTCATAAAGATTTGATGATAAAGAATTTTAAACATATCATATTTGTCCAAGCAATTTGTTCATGATTATAGGATTGGACAATCATCATATGTTCGATTTTGATAGCATTAGCTCCCCTATATGTGTGTATGATAAAAACTTTGCACATATGGACGAGAGCGCACGACCGGTCACTGCTCGTCCCGACTCCCTCCATTAGTGTGATAAAAAAAAACAAAGCCTAGTTGCCGCCGCTACTACCACGAGCAGGAGCCCCTGTTGCCGCCTCTGTTTTTTTTTTTTTTTCTAGCAAGGGGTAAAATGGACCTTTTACCTAGCATTTGACATTGTTATCCTCTCAGATGTGACATTAGGCTAAATAAGTAAGAGATTTTCATTTTAGGGCCAAAATACACAAATTCGAAAAAAAAACATAAGTAAGGAGAAGTTTTTCCAAAGCCAAATAAACAATTCTCACTAAGTTCAATGTGGCATCAAGTCCGCTGTAATTTGCAAGAGCCAATATACATCAGTGCTCTATTTACACAGATATGGGACCTTGGGTCCTATGCATTCCTACTTCCTAGGCTTTTGCGGAGAAGAACGGGCTCTAGATCTTTTCAGTTGATCCCCAGAGTTTCATTTTTTATGATAGGTTGATTGCAACGGGTTGTGCTAGACCTTTGCTGGTGTATGATTTGGATATCAATCCAGCGTCAATAAATGCACAGAGCAAAAGCTTCATATTCTTAGCTTGTTCTAGATTATTTTCCATAAAAAGGGTCAGCTGCATATTGCAAATAGAAAGATCATGATATACTAAACTCGTATTCTTGTCACTTAAAGTATAATGCCGATAAATCATGAAATAAATACAGAAAAATACAAGACGAACCCGGGTGGACAGGTTCCACCACAAAGGGACCTAATCAACCGATCAAAACAGAAAACTTCCAGAAAGATAGAAGCCAGCTGGGCTGAATCTCCTTGCGTCAGCCCATTTCCTCCAACTCTCCCTCTCATTTCCTGCACCAGCCATCCAGATTCTTTTCTTTGGGCCAAATTCATTTTTCTCTGCAAAGTTCCATTTTCCTCGTGAAATCTACCCGCCACAGCGCATGTTACCACGGACCGATATGGCCTACAACGAACACAACTGCACGGCCCACAACGATTTTCATGCTTATGACAGGCCGAGCCACCCAGACCAGCGCGGCCTCGCCCAAAACCCTACGCCGCTCAGCCATGCTCCTCCGGCGACCGCTCCAGACCCCCACTCTCCCCCTCCTCCGCCGCCACTTCGCCGCAGCCGCCGTTGAGGCGCTCGTGTCCCCCCACGAAGCCGTCGACCCGCTCTCCCCGCCGTACGACTACCTCCCGGGCCACCCGCGGCCAGACGCCAAGCACGATGAGGTGATCCTCGCCGTGCCGCGCGCCGCTTCGGGGCGCCACGAGGCCGCCAGGGAGCGCAAGGCCGGGCGGGTCCCCGCCATCGTCTTCGAGCAGGAGAACGGGCAGGAGGGCGGCAACAAGCGCCTCGTCTCCGTGCAGTCCAAGCAGATCCGCAAGCTCGTGGACCACCTCGGCCGGTCCTTCTTCCTCTCCAGGCTGTTCAGGCTCCAGGTCTGGTCAGAACACGCCGGCCAGGGTGAACTCATCGAGAGCGTCCGCGTCCTACCCCGAAAGGTGTGTGGCGCTTCTGTTGTATTTCTAGTGTAATTGCTAATGGCGATTTGTCTGCGACGATGGCTTAGGGGCTACTGCATTGCATTTTTTTTAAAGCTTGCACAACTTAACTGATGCACTCACCTGCCATTTTTGTTGTCGTTAGGAATCAGGGATGTGTGTTTTGGATTGAAAAAGTATATTTATGTTATTATGGTTCTATAATTGCTCCATTTCTTGTTGAAAGTTTAAGATTGACTACAAAGATGTTGACTTGTTGAGGAATGTGCGATGCAAGATTGAGTGGCGGCTTTACAACAGTACACAAATACAATTTCAGTGGCCGTGTAGTTTGCTGGTCGTCAATTGTTATGCTGGTTCAGAGGTTTCTGAGCAAAAGTTCTGTTAGATTAGTTTATTGAACAAGATGATGACACCCCTTGGTTGAGTGTTGGTCCTGTGGTTATGTTTTTAAGTTGAACTTTGATCTAGTTGTGGAAAACGTGAAATTGGCCAATAGACTAGGACAGTTACTTTAAAGGGGGGGAGCTCACTGTTTGCATTATGATCGTTCTGGAACTGTCTGATCTGTGGCATCCATATACTCCTGCAAGCAGATCCATTTTTATCTTATGAGCTGCAGTTTCAGTTCTAATCATTATTTGGTTGTTTGATTGCCTCCTGTCTTTTTCTTGGCCTGATACTATGTGATGGCTGATCCAAAGTGTGTTGCACTATATAAGTTTTTTTAATGGTTGCTCAAAAAATAACATGAATATGTTTCTTCATTGCCTTCACACTACCAGAACTGCAGTGTTGACTAATGTGGGATCTGTTGGGACATGCAGGTGCACCTGCATTCAGGCACTGATGAACCGCTGAATATCACATTCATGAGAGCACCTTCTTCTGCGCTTCTCAAAATAGATGTTCCTCTGGTGTTCATTGGAGAGGATGCCTCGCCTGGTCTTAGGAAAGGTATGTAGCATGTTATGATGATCCATAAATTTGCACAAATAAAATGCCAAATGGTAAGTCTTTGATTTTAGAAGCTCACACTTTCTGTTTATGTTTTTTATCTTATAAATGGAACAGAATCATTAAAAGAATACCTGTGTTACTTGTAAACATTTCTCTTAAACCGTAGTAAAGAGCTCATTTCTGTTGAAAATGTTTAGCTATTATTTATTGTCTTGTGGTTTGTTGCTATATGCTATGTTCATTCACTTCTGTCTGAAACACTAATCCAGTATGCACTGAACATCCCATTTCAAAAACTTTGGCCACAATGCTCAGGCATTGCCTGCATTATTGCTGAAATCTTCATGTTTGCCTCCTTTGCTGTGTTAACATCTGGACTAAATGTGTATAATTGAAACTCCAGGAGCCTACTTCAACACCATAAAACGAACGGTCAAGTTTCTGTGCCCTGCTGACATAGTACCACCATACATTGAAGTGGATCTAAGTGAATTGGATGTAGGACAGAAATTGTTGATGCGCGATCTGAAAGTTCATCCAGCATTGAAGCTGCTTCAGTCGCCACAGCAGCCCATCTGTAACATTATCGGATCAAGGGCTCCAGAACAGAAGAAGGGAAAATAACTTGCTTCGTTGTATGAACTGTTTTGGGCACAATAAGGTTCTTTTTCATTTGTTTTTCATACCTGAGTGATTCAGGTGTTACTTGTCCTACTGGTAGGATGAATTGTAGTTGTAGCCAGAGACACCTATTTTACCTCAGGAAGGAATGTTTTGAGCAGGCAGATGCTATAGCTAGACGCACTTTCAAAGGTTCCCAAATATGGTCTGAAGTGTTCATCACAGAAACTTTTGGTGCGGTGAGCATTGTTGAAAATGAAGTCATCATTGTTTGCAATTGTCTAATTTTGCATTATGTGTGTACACTACGATTTAGATAGCATAAGTTTGTAAGGATGATCAAGGAAAAAAAAAAACATTTTATTGTTTTGCCATCGTGATGGCTTAAGCTTTCTATCTGTGATCTACCCTGAAAAGCTCAATATATCCTGAGCGACCCATCTTCGATACTGGGCTGGTCTTGTCACCACAAAATGTTAACTATGTTATCCTGATCTTACGGGCGATTCATTGATAATGTCGTGTAATATCGAGACTACTCTGAACCTGGAGCGTATTTAGTATTATCTGATCTGATCACATCTATCTATTTTAAATTATAAGACATTTTGGCTTCTTTCTAGATACGTAGTTTTTTTATATGCACTTAGATATGCGGTTTAGATATGTAGTAAAAAAGCGACATTCTTAGAAAAAACTAAAATTGTCTTATAATTTAGAATGAGAGATATTTTGCAATGAGCTTGGGAATTTAGAACGAGTATTTTGCAATAGGCTTGGAAAGTTGAATGATCTCTACCTCACCGGGGTAGTTGTAGCGTGACAAAGTTGTATACTTCTAAAATGATTTTGGGTGTTTTGAGAAAAACAAATGATATTTTCGTAACAATTTCTACGTTCAAATATCCTGATCAAAACGCTTGTTAAACATAGCCATGGACCGAAAGCCCGAAAGAGCAGCTGACAGTACTGACCACCCCATATTATATCAATCTACTATGACGCAGAGAGAAATCCAACCCAGATTCCCAGCTCCTTGGCGGGCGAAAAAAAAAAACAGCTCAGTCTCGGCACGCCTTAAAAAGACATCAAAATTGAATGCGAGCCCTTCTTTCACCTACGGCTACTAACCTGAACTGCTGCACACTGTTCTGTGAATGGGCAAACGTACTTGTGATACTAGCAAATTGCATACTTGCACAGGGGTGCAAAACCCCTGCCAACAAATCATGTACTCCTTGGCATGAGCCAGGTATCATGAAATCAAGTGACAAACAAGTAATATAAGACTTTATTCTTTACTATTTCATTTCAGAAAATATCAAAACATAGGTTCACATTACATCATGATAATAATAAGTGGCGTCGACATATGACAGCCACTGAAAATGCGGTCCAAGCAAACAAACTCAAGTTGAGACGCGCACACACACACACACACCCATCTCCGATCAAGATAATATTATGACCAGAGGTAGTCATTTTCTGGACTCCTCCAAAAATTCGAGGATCCAAGTACGCAAAAACAAAGAAATCAATAGGTGAGGTAAATTCATCAGTGCCGCAACAAACAAAATCTCCAGGCAACAACTCTGCAAACATGATCACATCCATGGCTGCATCTTATTAACCTCAGACAGCACTTCAGATATGACCATATCATGTTGTCACTGAAGCTGACTCAACGGATCAGTTGGAAAATCGGACCACCATCAGAAGGTGGGCTTCTAGGAGATGCAGGATGATATATGATGGGTTCACCTTCTTCCATCTCATCTACCATGAAATTTTCCCCGCACTCCATGCTTTTAAAAAAGGATTTGTCACCCCTACAATGCGTTACACAGGATACCAAACATCAAACAACTATCAATAGAACCACAGGCATATTCAAGAATGAAAAAACACCCATAGCGGTGATTCATCTACTAAATTGGATCACTTACTGATACATGTAGATGTCTTCCCCTTCTTTGAGCTTCTCACTGCAGAAACGACAGAAGCTCATTGCACCCTCTTTCACACGAGACATGCTCTGATCACCCTTACTCTCAACAGGCATCAGCTGGTCAGCTTGAAACTGAAAAAACACGATCTCCAAAAATGTGGGTAGTCCTAGGATTAGGGCCCGGGGAGACAACACAAAGTGTAATCCTCTGAATTGACGATATCATCAAGGGACATGGCACTACCAATCAGTCCATCAGACATACTATCATCCTTCTGCTCGACTTCCCCAGCTTGAACAGGACCAGTGGAGCTGTTCTTGCGAGACATGTTATCAGTAATCCTCATCTCAGACCCAAGAAGAACCTTTCTACCACCCAGGGTTGTGGGGTTCTCATCAGTGAGGGCGTCCACAAGTCCAAGCCCAACCCTGTCACCAAGCAAGATCTTCTGGTTCTGGCTGACATCAACGGAAGATGATCTGGGTGATTTGTTGCCAAGGCCAGTGAAAAACTTGAGGTCTAGGGGTGATGTTGGGCTCGCGAACCACATCCAGTTCACTCAAACATTTGGCGCTCAGTTTGACAAGAAGGTCAGGGACTCTGAAGAACCCCATCTTCTGCGCAATCGACTCAGAGGAAGCCTGCAGGGCTGAGGAATCGGTTGCCATTTGATCGCCTATCACTTTCTTCACACTGCATTAATTTGGAGTTAATAACTTAGATATGTGGCATTAGCACCTTTTTAAGACTAACAACTTGATAAAGTTTGACTTATTTCCCACTACTAGTTTGAACAACCACAGTTCTGGAGACAAGTTAACTCATACTACCAGTTCAAGAAAAAGATCTTCACCCAGTCAAAGTAGAGTTAGATAAATCATTTTTTCCTTATGGAAAATCATTTCACAAGCAACAGCAATTAATACTAAATCTACAGCTTGACTGAAAAGGTTTAATGAACTCGAGTTTAGTACAGTAAAAGCAATTTGGAGTTAGAATTAATAACTTAGATAAAGTTTTGACTTATTTACCACTACTAGTTTGAAAACCCACAATTCTGGAGACAAGTTAATTCATACCATCAGTTTCAGAACAAAACAAGATCTTCACCTGGTCAAAGTAGAATTAGATGAATAACTTTTTTTCCTTATCGAAAAACATTTCACAAGCAAACAATCTCAAGTTGATTAACAAATTCCAGGATAAGCAACAGCAATTACTACGCAACCAACAGACGGACTGAAAAGGTTTAATGAACTCGAGTGTAGTACAGTACAGCATCTCTTTTTGTTTTGTTTAACAGATTCCTTCGCTTGTAAGCAATACTCCTAGTAACATATTGGGCATCATCAGTCGGAGAATCCAACAACCCAAAAAAACAAAAGGGGGGCAAGCCAGGCGCCTTAGTGATTAATCAATCATCATCTCATTCTCACCTTTGTCTCACCAGCTGCTCTTGCCTCACGAAGTTGTTGTTTCCTCACGGTCACGGCACCCTCCACATGAAGCACTGAGAAAAAAATAAGGCACAAAAATAAAAAATCAATAATATCAGCATAAATCCGTGGGGAAAAACACCAACCGAGATTAAAACCCTCACCGAAAATTCCACAAACAAAGAGCCGATCGAGAAACTCACGAGTGGATAAACCAACCCGAAGAAGCAGAAGCGGATTAAAACCCCCAGGACGTCACGAACGCGCCCGAATAAACCAGTCAGTCCTCCCCGCAGGGGAATGCAGGTCGGAGAACCCTGAACGAGGACAGGCGAAACCGCGAGGAATCGAAGGAGATAGGGAGGGGAACTCACCGTCCGTCCTCCCGCCGTTGGTCTGTCTCCACTGCCTGCAGAGCGCGGCACCGGGTCCGTCCGGGTGGGTGGGGGAGAAGGAGGAGGAGGACTGGAGGTCCTGGCAGGATGAGGAAGAAATAGAGGAGAGGGAGAGGAGAGCGAGAGAAAGGTGAGGTTTATGTGATATGAGAACTTTAGGCTCTACTAGCAGTTGTTGGACCCTACTCCTCCCAGGCCACTCACTCTCTGCCAGCTTGGGCCCACCTATATTTCCCACTTTTTCCTCTTTTTCTATGGGCCTGCTCTCTCTGTACTCAACTCCGGTCTTTTCTAGAGAGAGAGTGGTTTGTTTCTAGAGAGGGAATGTGTGGAGAGATATTCTCTCTCCCTCTCCTCTCCTAGAGATAGAGAGAAAAAGCAAATACTCCTAAATAATTCAAGATAGGGGAATGATGGAAATGGCATGTAGCTGCAGCAGGCTGCTGGCTGGTAGGCCAAGTGGCCGTTGATTTGAGATGATGGCTTGTTCGGATCCTCTCCCATGGCCTCACCCTTTTTCTAGAATGATGTATTGTTTTTATTTTAAATAAAGAGATGGAGAAAAGCTTTAGAGAAATTAGATGATAACAAAGTGTGATTAAAGGTAGTGGGGTTATGACGTCATGTGTGTGTGTCTTGATGTGGAGATTTGATTTGTCATGTTGTTGGTCAGCAGAGAGAGAGGACAGAGGAGAGAGAGAGTCATTTGAAAGAAAGAAGGCCTAGAGCTACAGGGAGAGAGAGAAAAGGGGCTACTACAGTTGCTCCTGCGTTGGTGACTTGCGTGTGTGCCCGGGCGCTGAGACTGAGAGTGAGAGGGACCAGGATATTTTTCATCTATGAGGTGGGTTTTTTATTTTTACCTAGAGTAAATAATGTTTCTTT
Source organism: Hyparrhenia diplandra (assembly GCA_015847255.1). Classification (NCBI taxonomy): domain Eukaryota; kingdom Viridiplantae; phylum Streptophyta; class Magnoliopsida; order Poales; family Poaceae; genus Hyparrhenia; species Hyparrhenia diplandra. Next base: position 1,070 of record JADLZK010003955.1, on the reverse strand, counting down.
TTTTTTTTGGACAAAATAATAATGTTTCTTTGTTGGAGGGATGCCGGCGGTGGTGGTGGAGTTGCCAAAGAAGTAATGCTGTCAAAATCTGTTTTTTTTTTTTTGGTTTGGTTTGGTGTTTGGGGGTCTCTGTCATGGATTGTGCTTGCCAGTCCACTTCCCACAAAAATCCTGTCCGTTTGAAAGTCGTTATTACAGCTTGTCTAGGATAATTTTGTTAAAACATACCGTACACTGATTTTGTCTCAAAAGAAAGGGCACAAGATTTTGTTAGTGGAGACTGATGATGATCGAGTACAATTTTTGGTCAGTTACCTCGTGGATTGCTTTTTAAGAAATCACAGATAGAACAAAAAAATCACCTCTATATGTCAGAATAAGAGGAAATGTATTTTTTTCAAAAACAAGAGGGGTCAAATAAATACTTATACAATCACATGATGTCGATCATCTAATGACTTACAATACTCGACTCAAAAAAAAATGACTTAACATGGGGATTCATTTAACGAACATGTTACGATTCCAATTGATCTTGGAATTAAACGGTACACTACCATGCATGGACGTATTGCTCTACCTCATGTCCATGTGATCTTGGAGATTTATCCGATGATAGTGTCATGCATTCCTTTTTATTGAAATTGGGGGCTTTGGGAGGTAGAAGATGACCCTCTACCCTCTTGATTATTTTCCTGCCGTCCCTTCATGCTCTAACTTGTACCAAAGACAGAGAGAGAGAAAGTGACATGCCACAAAAAAAAAAATGCTTATTCCAAAAATCTAAATCTGTACATGTATTGGAGTGTGTTCATAATTTTTTTCCGAGTTAATTTCCATGTATAATTATAATAGATTTTTCATGGTTTTTTTAATAAAACCACAAAATAAACTAGTTTCTACACTACTAGCCAGAGCCCCGCACCCTCGAGCGGGTAGATATAACTGTTAAGGGGAGACTACAAAGTGATGATATTCATGGTTTATACTATTGCAAAACTTAAGTCTAAAGGCTTTAAAAAGAAATTTTGACCGCAGGAGTTACTTTATTTCGATTAAATTTGCATGTA